>CATNWA010016486.1:0-291432 GCA_951230385.1 Staurois parvus
CAGGGGTGTGCTGTTAACAGAGTGCAGGGTTCGGGGTGTGCTGTATATACAGAGTGTACAGAGTTCAGGGTGTGCTGTATACAGTAGTGCAGAGTTCAGGGGTGTAGCTGTATACAGAGTGCAGAGTTCAGGGGGTGTGCTGTATACAGAGTGCAGGAGGTGTTCAGAGGGTGTGCTGTATACAGAGTGCAGGAGTTCAGGGGTGTGCTGTATACAGAGTGCAGAGTTCAGGGGTGTGCTGTGTACAGAGTGCAGGTTTCAGGGGTGTGCTGTATACAGAGTGCAGGGTTCAGGGGTTGTGCTGTTACAGAGTGCAGAGTTCAGGGGTGTGTGCTGTATACAGAGTGCAGAGTTCAGGGGTGTGCTACATACAGAGTGCAGAGTTCAGGGGTGTGCTGTGCATACAGAGTGCAGAGTTCAGGGTGTGTGAGCAGCAGGAGTTCAGGGGTGTACTGCATACAGAGTACAGAGTTCAGGGGGTTGTATACAGAGTTTCAGGGGTGTGCTGTATACAGAGTGCAGAGTTCAGGGGTGTGCTGTATACAGAGTGCAGATGTGCTGTATACAGAGTGCAGGGTTCAGGGGGGTGTGCTGTATACAGAGTGCAGGGTTCAGGGGTGTGCTGTATACAGAGTGCAGGGTTCAGGGGTGTGCTGTATACAGAGTGCAGAGTTCAGGGGTGTGCTGTATACAGAGTGCAGGGTTCAGGGGTGTGCTGTATACAGAGTGCAGGGTTCAGGGGTGTGCTGTATACAGAGTGCAGGGTTCAGGGGTGTGCTGTATACAGAGTGCAGAGTTCAGGGGTGTGCTGTATACAGAGTGCAGAGTTCAGGGGTGTGCTGTATACAGAGTGCAGGGTTTCAGGGGTGTGCTGTATACAGAGTGCAGGGTTCAGGGGTGTGCTGTATACAGAGTGCAGAGTTTCAGGGGTGTGCTGTATACAGAGTGCAGAGTTCAGGGGTGTGCTGTACTAGGAGTGCAGGTTCAGGGGTGTGCTGTATACAGAGTGCAGGGTTCAGGGGTGTGCTGTATACAGAGTGCAGGGTTCAGGGGTGTGCTGTATACAGAGTGCAGATTCAGGGGTGTGCTGTATACAGAGTGCAGAGTTCAGGGGTGTGCTGTATACAGAGTGCAGAGTTCAGGGGTGTGCTGTATACAGAGTGCAGAGTTCAGGGGGTGTGCTGTATACAGAGTGCAGGGTTCAGGGGTGCGCTGTGTTTGGGGTGTCATTAACTCAATATTGACACCCGCTGCAGGTTTCCCGCACCTCGTTCTGGTGTGAATGGGCACTTAGGATCAGAAACAACAAAGCACCATTGTCTCTTGCCCTACTACAGGTACAAAAAACACATATTACACGCATAATACACGCATGTTGTATCACAACAAATGTCACATGTAACAGAATTTCCTATTTTGTTTATTTTGATGGTGGGGTCTGGGGCTGTCATACATGTGCGTACAGAATGTACATCCCCCACCACTGCCAGCGGCGGTCTGCACATGAGCGGGGGGGAGCGCACACACGTTATGGGTCTCTCCATCAAGTCCCGTAGACTGGGCAGAGACCTGCGGCACGTCTTGCACATACGTGAGGCTCACGATCCAAGATGGCGGCATGGGAGCAACAAGGAAGAACTTGGGCTGGAAGGAAGACAACGGTGGACTCCATATACTAGGAAGTCTGTGTTTTTTATGTACACAGAGACTGTATTGGGGATTGGAAATAACATGTTAGCTAGGCAGGGATATACAGTATACAGGTTTCACCATCCCTTGATTTCACCACCTCCCAGTACCACCCCTTTCAGAGCCCCCCGCATATAATGAACCCCCGCAACAAAATACCACCCCAGCAGCAATAGACCCCCCTGAAGCAACAACAAATCTCCCAGCAGCCAGTATTAATATTCACAGACCCTTCGGCAGCCAGCAACAGAAGACCACTCCCTCAACAGTAGATCCCTCTCAGCAACAATTGACCCCCAGCAACAGAGGACCTCTCCCTCAACAGTAGATCCCTCTTAGCAACAATTGACCCCCAGCAACAGAGGATCTCTCCCTCAACAGTAGATCCCTCTCAGCAACAATTGACCCCCAGCAACAGAAGACTTCTCCCTTAACAGTAGATCCCCACAGCAACAATTGACCCCCCAGCAACAGAAGACTTCTCATCAACAGTAGATCCCTCTCAGCAACAACTGACCCAAGCAACAGAGGACCTCTTCCTCATCAGTAGATCCTTCTCAGCAACAATTGACCCTCAACAACAGAAGACCTCTCCCTCAAACAGTAGATCCCTCTCAGCAACAACTGACCCCCGCAACAGAAGACCTCTCCCTCAACAGTAGATCCCTCACAGCATCAATTGACCCCCAGCAACATAACCCCCCCCCCCCCATCAGCAACAATATACCCCCATGCATAAATAAGATCCCTCCAGTGACAATAGATCCTCCAGCATCCTGCGTTCCCCCGTGTTCCCGCTAAAATAGAGCCCTGTATATATACGAATGGCTCATTCTCCCAGACTGATTGGAGAGCTCTGATCCAGAGTATGTCTGGCCTCTGCAGAGAGACCGCTGCTTCCACACCAACGCATGGCTCCTCCCTACGGCATGCTGGCAGGGGACAGGCTTCTCTACTCTCCCAAAGACAAGGAAGGGCCCGGCTTTGCTGCCCCCCGACATGCATTCAGCTGATCTATGTACTTACAGCTTCTCCAGCTCCTGCAGTCCATAGAAGGATCCGTTCCTCAGGGCGCTGATCTTGTTGTTGCTGAGGATCCTGCGAAAAGAAACAGAGCGGATTAATAAATCCGAAGAGGAAATGAACCCGGGATTCAGACGATCGATGTGACCCGTTCTAAGAGTCGCCAACACCCCCATCGCAGTGCCTGTCCTTCCAGGATCTCCACCATTAAAGGGAAGAACTCTAGAGAGTATAACAGAAAGTAAGATCTACTAGATTACAATCCAACCGTACAGAATGAAATCTCATCACCAGCACAAGTAAAAAAAGTCATGACGGCCTCATCTCTGAGCCATTGAGATCTCGGGCATGTGCACCAGGGATCTGCCGGGATCAGGACATGTCCCACACCAGGGATCGACAACTCTAGCAACAGGATGACTGCCAGGATCAGAGCATGTGCATCCCAGGGATCTGCCGGGGATCAGACATGTGAACACCAGGGATCTGCGGGATCAGGCAGATGTGCACCAGGGATCTGCCGGGAATCAGACATGTTGCACCAGGGATCTGCCGGGAACAGGATCGTGTGCACTGGGATCCCCTCACGTGATCCCACCAGGGATCTGCTGGATCAGCTGTGCGAAAGTGCAACAGGGATTGCTGGGATCATCTCTGCACCTGCTGGGATTCAGATCATGTGACTGTGCAGACCAGGGATCTGCTGGGATCGCAGTGCTGCACCCTGTCAGGGATCAACCTGTGCACCAGGGATCTGCTGTGAGTCAGCTAGTGATGCATGTGCAGGGATCTGCTGGGATCAGATGTGTGCACCAGGGATCTGCATGATGCACACGGGATCTGCCTGGGATTCAACTGTGCACCAGGGATCTGCTGGGATCAGTCAAGTGCACCAGGGATCTGCAGGATCTGCCAGGATCAGGGCATCCTGTGCATGTGTGCGCCTGGGATCTGCTGCTGCAACATTGGATCTGTCAGATCGGCCATTGTGCACCAGGGATCTGCTGGGATCAGCTATATGTGCCACAGGAGATCTGCTGGGATGACATGTGCACATGGTTCTAGGGATCTGCCAGGGATCAGAGCACGGACAGTCAAGTGCACGATCAGCCATGTGAACCCAGGGATTCTGCCTGGGATCGCCATGTGCACCAGGGATCTGCCGAGATCGGCCATTTGCACCAGGGATCCTGCCAGGATCCGCACCAGTGCACCTGCAGAAATCTGCCAGGACAGGCCATGTGCACCAGGAATCTGCCAGGATCAGCCATGACGTCAGGGAACTGCTGTGGGAGATCTGCTGGGATCAGCTGTGTGAACCAGGGATCTGCCGGGATTAGTCATGTGAACCAGGGATCTGCCGGGATATGAGCATGTGCACCAGGGATCTGCCGGGATCAGACATGTGCACCAGGGATCTGCGGGATTAGTCATGTGCAACAGGGATCTGCGGGATCAGCTCTGCTGGATTAGTCATGTGCACCAGGGATCTGCAGGATCAGTCATGTGCATCAGGGATCTGCTGGATCAGCTATGTGCAACAGGGATCTGCTGGGATCAGTCATGTGTGCACCAGGGATCTGCCTGGGATTCAACTGTGCACCAGGGATCTGCCTGTGATCGGCTATGTGCAACAGGGATCATGATCAGCTAAGTCACAAACCTGGGATCTGGGATCATGTGCGGATCTGCTTAGTCATGTGAGGATCTGGCAGACCAACCAGAGGGATCTGGGATCTGCCAGGATCTGCAAGGGATCGAGGTCCATAGTGCACCAAGGGATCTGCCTGGAGATCAGCCATGTGCACCAGGGATCTGCTGGGATTAGGCCATGTGCACCAGGGAATCTGCCGAGATCAGCAGTTTGCACCAGGGATCTGCCAGGACCGGCCATGTGCAACCAGGATCTGTTGGGATCCAGCCATGTGCACCAGGGATCTGCCAGGATCTTATTCCATGCTGTAAATAGGGATTCTGCTATTTGCGAAGTCCAGCAGTGTGAACCAGGGATCTGCCGGGATTAGTCATGTGAACCAGGGATCTCTTCGGGACCATGTGCAAACCAGGGATCTGCCGGGCCGCAGGATCCCATTCTGCCGGGAGTCATGTGAACCAGGGATCTGCCGGGCTGGCATAGTCATGTGAATCAGGGATCTGCCTTGGGGATTAGTCATTGCATCAGGGATCTTCTGTGAATCAGCAGTGATGAACCAGGGATCTGCCTGGAGGCGACATTAGTCCATTTGTTGAACCCAGGAGATGCTGCCGGGGATTAGCATCCAACCAGGGATCTGCCGGGATTAGTCATGTGAATATCAGGGAATCTGCCATTAGTCATGGGACCCAGGGATCTGCGGGATTAGTCACGGTGCACCAGGGAATCTGCCGGGATTAGTCATGTGAACCAGGGATCTGCCATCTGCCAGGGATTAGTCATGAAAAATCAGGGATCTGCCATGTGCTTCAGGGATCATCTGGTGGGACAATCCATGTGCACCAGGGATCTGGTGGGATTGGCCATGTGCACCAGGGATCTGGTGGGATTGGCCATGTGCACCAGGGATCTGGTGGATTGGCCATGTGCACCAGGGATCTGGCAGGAGTAGCTGTGTGCACCGGCGATCTGCTGGGATTGGCCGGGTGCACCAGGGATCTGTTGGGATCAGCCATGTGCATCAGGGATCAGTTTTTTGGGGTTTCTTTTTCCATTAGATATAATAGGGACATTTTGGGATTTTTTTTAAATACAGGACTTGTCAAATGTTTGAGAGTATTTATTCCTCGGTTCTATCTTTCTTTATGTGTGAGTGATTACGGTTTCAGACTACTCACACTATTGTGGTCCCTGCGTGGTTTGCTTGGACACGGCCACCCATCTATTTAAATTGGCTGCTGTGCCTGCGTCTCCCGCATGTCTCCCGCACATTTCCCTCACGTTTCCCGCACAAAAATAGGTGCATGCACCTTCTTAAAAAAACGCAGCTGCAGGGAAACCATATGTTTTTTTTTATCCTGCAATTTCCTAGCAGATGCGCTGTGGGCTGAGATGTGTAGGGGCGCCATTTAAAATGAACGGTCTCATAAGAGCAGCGCAATTCGGCTAATAATAATCAAAAACAATTTGTATCATGTTCAGTGACAGTAGATCCATGTATATAGGGTGTTTTTTATGTTATATAGAGTGTATGTATAGGGTGTATATATAGGGTGTATGTATATAGGGTGTATGTGTATAGGGTGTATGTATAGTTTTGGTGTATGTATATATAGGGTGTGTTTTGTTTTTGGGTGTATAGGGTGTGTGTATAGAGGGTGTGTGTATAGGGTGTGTGTATAGAGTGTATGTATAGGGTGTATATATATAGGTGGGGTTTATAGATGTTGTTAGGAGTGTAGTGTATAGGGGGTAGGTGTATGTATAGGGTGTGGGGTATGTATAGTGTTATGTGTATTTTATAGGTGTATGTATAGGGTGTATGTATAGAGTGTATGTATAGGGTGTATATTTGTATAGGGTGTGTGTTATAGAGTGTGTGTATAAAGAGGGGTATATTTATAGGGTGTGTGTATAGGGGGGTATATGTATAGAGTGTGTATGTATAGGGTATATATAGGGTGTATGTATATAGGGTGTATATATAGGGTGTATATAGAGTGTATATATAGGTGTTTTTTGTATGTATAGTTTTTGGTGTATATATAGGGGGTTGTATATATAGGGTGTATGTATAGGGAGTGTATGTATGTAGGGTGTATGTATATATAGAGTGTGTATGTATAGGGGTGTATAGGGTGTGTATAGGGTTATATATATAGGGTGTTTGTGTATGTATAGGGTGTATGTATAGGGTGTATGTATAGGGTGTATGTATAGGGTGTATATGTATAGGGTGTATATATAGGGGGTTGTATGTATAGGGTGTATGTATAGGGTGTATGTTTTAGGGTTGTATTGTATATAGGAGTGTTATATATAGGGGGTGTATATATAGGAGTATGGGGTTATAGGGTGTTTATAGAGTGTATGTGTATAGAGTGTGTATGTATGGGGGTGTATGTATAGGGTTTGTATATGTATTATGGGTGTATATATAGAGTGTATGTATAGGGTGTATGTATAGGGGTGGTGTATGTATAGAGGGTGTATGTATTATAGGGTGTATGTATTAGGGGTGTTTTATGTATTGGGGTGTTTGTATAGGGTTATATGATAGGGTGTATGTATATAGGGGGGTGTATGTATAGGGTGTGTATGTATAGGGTGTATGTATGTATAGAGGTGTATGTATATATATGTTGTGTTGCTATATATACATCTTTGCTATATATTCACATTTCTCTCAGGTTTTAGCCCATTTCTTATCTCCTTAAAGGAGAATTCCCCCTTTTGCAGAACAGTATCAGGATAACCGGTTGTACCGCGTTGTGGTCACTTAGGAAGGATAATGTAACATAATAGCGATTCCAGGGCTTTACGTCAGCGTGGATCGGGTTTATCCTAATTGGGGTTAGTATCACTGTCTGACCACAAAAATGTCCATCCTTGTCATGGCTTCCTGCTTCAGGCTATGACCGAGGGAGTGTTCCTGGCACAACGCCGCCCCCCCCCCCCCCCCCCCCCCCCCCATTACATTCTAGTGAACACAATGAATACCAACCCCCCCCATGAGTATCTGTGACCATCATGTCACTCAGCTGTTCTCAGACTTCGCACTCAGCAGTCGTTGGTGGAAGGGATGAGTTGGTTGAGGTTCCAGATGGACAACCAATGAGAGTCTATTACAGGAAGTAGCACTCAAGGTGGGTGGAGTTATACAAGTGCCGCCACTTATCCGACTTCCTGTCATTACGGAGAATCACAATGCTGGGTCAGGGGTCCCGGAACATTCAGCTGGAGCTGAAGGATGGAATTCGGGGGGGGCGACAGCCTTTTAAAATAACAGTGGAAAGAAAAAAAAAACAACAAAAAAAACAATGGACGCCACCAAAGCCGAGAGAGCCAACTCATGTGATCCGGCTTCCCTTATAAACAGAACACTCAGGATTCACACAACGGGTCAAAAATCTACAAACGGGCGTGGAAGTGGAATTAAACCGTAAGAAACAAATTGCAAACAAACTGCAAGTCAGCAAGCTCCTGACTAGGGTGTTAAAGGTGATTTGTCTCCAATACTGCTTGGCCACCAATCCACCACTCATCAATACCTACAAAAAATCCACAAAAGACTCAAATTGGAGTTTATTGGCCAAAGCGGCCCTACAAGCAAAGATGTATAAATTACATATCAACATTCAATACAATTTGAATGGAGCCCCAAGGTCCTTGTAGGCATCTCTGCTTAACAAAGTACCTGCGTAAACCCATGTGGCACCCCCCAGTTAGCGAAGGGGAGCTAGACTCCAATTGTTAGTGAGGAGGACTGAGTAGCAGCCTGGGTGTGATAGCTAGCAAGGGTCAAACTTTGGTCAGAGCTGAGAGGTTCTGCAGACCAGCCCTATGGAACTTATCCCTGCTCTAGAACTTTGGAGAAAGGTCTAGAAGCAGCGGGTGGATCTGAGGAGTGGCTGATTTGCACTTTTGAGGGATTCTGGCCAATCCACAACAGGAGGCTTGGCAAGGGGCCAGGACAACCCTTTAAAGTGTAAGAGCCTGCTCTCAGCAGCAGGAGCGTTCGGGTGGAAGACGGAGGATGCGAGGATGAACACAGGAGCCTGGACAGAAGTTCACCTACTCGCAGTGGAGCTTGGAAGGAAGAAAACTTAGACCCTCACCGGCTCCTAGAGCAAGGACCACCTGTGCAGCAGGGCACAGCTAGAAGGCCTGGTAACAGCCACCAACCAACCAGTGAGTAAACCTGCACCCGCCTGGGCCAGATAGGGGAAGGAGCACTCTGGATGGAAACCAGATTAGCCACCTCCTGGGACTGTCTTATTTCTGAAAGTGGCAGACACCGGATCCCCTCCTCAGGTATTCCTCCAGACACCTGGGTAAAGAGGAGGATTTATCTGGGGTTGTACTACAGGAGATGCTGGCTAGCTCCCCAAAAGAGACTGTTCAGGACGTTGTCCTTGGTTTCTCGGTTCCATGGGCATCCCATACACCCCTTACCCCATCCAAGTTGAAATTACCCTAATAAAATATAAAGAAAACAAGCTCAAGGACTAATTTTCTGGATGAAAAGTCTGTGGGAAATGTGTGTTGCCTGGCTGTACAGGACTATAGGGAGGACCCAAACCGTCTGCAACTCCTAAGTGGGTTGTGCTACACCCATAAGGTAGGCCTTCAGCTGCAAAACACCGACCCGGAGACAAAAACACCAATAACCTCAGATACAACCATGAACGACCCCCCAGTTCACTGTCACTGAGCCGTACAACATAAGGGGAGCTGTACCTAAGATGGGTCCCGGAGCTGTACCTAAGACCACTACCAATGTACATTTCACCCATTAGGACCACCTTCAGAACTTGTACTCCGCCAGCTGCTATGAGTTATTCGTACCAAACTTGTAACTGTCTGCAACAGAATGCAACAACAGTCCACCAAAACTTAAAAAAGAGGCGGGATGGTGGGAGGTTTTCTCAACGTCAACTCTCTTCCAACTGAAGACTTCTTAGGTTCCTCCTACCCGGAGCCGGGAAAAGGGGAGAGCCGGGGATGAGGGGAGAGCCGGGATGAGGGGAGAGCCGGGAGCCGGGATGAGGGCTCGAGCGCTATGCCGAGCTGGCTGCTAGTCCCACTCCTCACTAACAGGAGTGACTGCACTGTCATTCCTGTCAAATCGGAGCAGTGGCCGATAGCTGCTGCTGGAGGGAGGATCCGACTTTCTGCTCCCTCCAGCCTGCATGGGGCAGAAATGAGCCGGTCCTGAGACAGAGAGCTGTCCTCCGTTTCAGTGTCACTCTGCAGACTGTGTTCCTTTTCCTCTGTCCCCAGATATGTGACGTCTCACACGACTGGAGAGAGGAAGGAGACGCTGCCTTCATTTCAGTGAGTACTGATCTGCCAGTACAAGGGGAAAAGGGGGAGGAAACAACTCAGAAGGATGGGGACACCTGATGTAAAGGGGGACTCTAATGGGGACACCTGATGTAAAGGAGGATTCTACTGTGGACACCTGATGTAAAGGGAGACTCTCCTGGTGACATCTGATGTAAAAAAAGGGATTTCTATTGGGGACACCTGATGTAAAGGGGGACTCTATTGGGGACACCTGATGAAAAGGGGGACTCTCCTGGTGACATCTGATGTAAAAGGGATTTCTATTGGGGACACCTGATGTAAAGGGGGACTCTATTGGGGACACCTGATGAAAAGGGGGACTCTCCTGGTGACATCTGATGTAAAAGGGATTTCTATTGGGGACACCTGATGTAAAGGGGGACTCTATTGGGGACACCTGATGAAAAGGGGGACTCTCCTGGTGACATCTGATGTAAAAGGGATTTCTATTGGGGACACCTGATGTAAAGGGGGACTCTATTGGGGACACCTGATGAAAAGGGGGACACCTGATGTAAAGGGGGGTCTCTATTGAGGACACCTGATGTAAAGGGGGTCTCTATTGGGGACACCTGATGTAAAGGGGGTCACTATTGGGGACACCTGATGTAAAGGGGGTCTCTACTGGGGACACCTGATGTAAAGGGGGACTCTATTGGGGACATCTAATGTAAAGGGGACTCTACTGGGGACACCTGATGTAAAGGGGGACTCCATGGGGGACACCTGATGTAAAGGGGGACTCTCCTGGTGACATCTGATGAGAAAGGAGGATTCTACTGTGGACACCTGATGTAAAGGGAGACTCTCCTGGTGACATCTGATGTAAAAGGGATTTCTATTGGGGACACCTGATGTAAAGGGGGACTCTATTGGGGACACCTGATGAAAAGGGGGACTCTATTGGGGACACCTGATGTAAAGGGGGGTCTCTATTGAGGACACCTGATGTAAAGGGGGTCTCTATTGGGGACACCTGATGTAAAGGGGGGCTCTATTGGGGACACCTGATGTAAAGGGGGTCTCTACTGGGGACACCTGATGTAAAGGGGGACTCTATTGGGGACATCTAATGTAAAGGGACTCTACTGGGGACACCTGATGTAAAGGGACTCCATGGGGGACACCTGATATAAAGGGTGACTCTATCTGTGACACCTGGTGTAAAGGGACTCTATTGGGGACACCTGATATAAAGGGGGACTCTATTGGGGCAGCCCTCCAGCTGTTGCCAAACTACAAGTCCCATGAGGCATTGCAAGATTAACAGTTACAAGCATGACTCCTAAAGGCAGAGGCATGATGGGACTTGTAGTTTCACAACAGCTGGAGGGCCACCAGTTTACACCCCTGCTCTAGGGGGATAGGCCAACTTAGGGAACTCTTGGCCCGGCCTAAAAGGCCATTTGCAATCTGCCCTAGCCTCCGCCTCCACCTCCACATGGGTCAGGAAGTCTACCTTCCATAAAGGTCGGGCCTCCAGCCCGTCCAGGGCCTCCACATTCTGGTTACATCTGTGCTGGTGTAGGGTGTTTGGCTTCCTTGCCCCAACTGGCTCACCCATTACATAGCTGCAGAGGGGCTCTAACTAAAAGGGGCCTAGCACCTGATGACATCCTTTTCTGTAACCATACACTAATCAGGGACAGAGCCACCTAGTAGCAGACTAGCTAGCTGCACCTGCCCACATGGGCATTGGTCCTTTGGCCAGGGGCGGACTGACCATTTGGGAACTCGGGCACTGCCCAAGGGCCCGGGGTCAGTATGGGCCCCCATAAGATGCCCCTGGTATATTTCATAGGCTTTTTTGGGTGTCGTTTGAGTGTGGCCGAGGATATAAGGGCCCCATGATCCCGCTGCCCGGGGGCCCCATGAGTTGTCAGTCCACCCCTGCCTTTGGCGCATACCGCCCTAAACTCAGATAGCACTCGGCGCACCATCCGGTCGGCAGAGGAGCTGCCAGGATCTCACGCATCACCACGAAGCGCCCAATGTGCACGAGGCCTAGGTCTCTATTTTTGAAAGAAAACACAGAAGAGCCGGTTCTACTAGAAGCCAATCAGCCGGCCAGTTTGTTTCAGTATTACGGGATGAAGTCAGCGCCGACTCCGGAGCAAAGTCCTTGGCGACGGCTGAGTCCAGGGGCCTATCACAGAGATGGCAGCACCCCAACCGCATTCTACCTTCCACTGAGGGCAAAATGAACACCTAGCTTGCTGCAGACGCTCAATCATGCCCAGAGGCAGACTGACAACTCATGGGGCCCCCGGGCAATAGGGGATCATGGGGCCCCTGTGTCCTTGCCCAAACTCAAAAAAGCCTATGAAAAAGGTACCAGGGGCATCCCATGGGGCCCCCTACTGACCCCGGACCCTGGGGCAGTGCCCGAGTTTCCAAATGGTCAGTCCACCCCTGATCATGCCACAAGCGGATCAGCTGGGGGGGGGGGGGGGGCGATGTTGCTGGAGAGCTTCTCCTCCATCTCCACCCTTCCAGTTTTCCTGGAGGAGGCAGAAGCCAGCAGCAGGTTCAAGAGCCCCGGGCATTCATGCACAAGTTCATTAAAGCTTTTTTAATGAGCAATTAGTGTTCGCTGACGGGGACACAAGCGAGTGGGGTCAAGACACTCATCTACTTCTCTGTCTTCATGTGTTGGTGCTCCGGGCCGGGCGCATTCCTCGTGTTCACCCATTGTGTGCCGGAGAGAGACGCCCGCCGGGGCTCAACAAGATGAAACCGCTATTAAGTCGCATTATTCTGATAATATCCGTGATAAAATAGTAATTCATACAAATCTCAGAGGTATAGAAATCATGCTGCCCTAGACTCATGGGACCCCGTCGTACAGCCCTCACCTCTGCAGTCACAGCGCCATCTTTAACCCCTTACAGTGATACTATCCCCCGGACCCCGCATTCACTATACCCGGACCCCGCATTCACTATACCCGCTCTCCCCGGGGACCCGGATCCTCTCTCCCCGGACCCCGCATTCACTATATCCCGCTCTCCCCGGACCCCGCATTCACTATATCCTCTCTCCCCGGACCCCGCATTCACTATATCCGCTCTCCCGGACCCCGCATTCACTATATCCGCTCTCCCCGGACCCCGCATTCACTATATCCTCTCTCCCCGGACCCCGCATTCACTATATCCGCTCTCCCCGGACCCCCGCATTCACTATATCCTCTCTCTCCCCGGACCCCGCATTCACTATATCCTCTCTCCCCGGACCCCGCATTCACTATATCCTCTCTCCCCGGACTGCCCCGCATTCACTATATCCGCTCTCCCCGGACCCCACATTCACTATATCCGCTCTCTCCCCGGACCCCGCATTCACTATATCCGCTCTCCCCAGACCCCGCATTCATTATATCCGCTCTCCCCGGACCCCGCATTCACTATATCCGCTCTCTCCCCGAACCCCGCATTCACTATATCCGCTCTCCCTGGACCCCGCATTCACTATATCCGCTCTCCCCGGACCCCGCATTCACTATATCCGCTCTGCCCGGACCCCGCATTCACTATATCCGCTCTCCCCGGACCCCGCATTCACTATATCCGCTCTCCCCAGACCCCGCATTCATTATATCCTCTCTCCCCGGACCCCGCATTCACTATATCCGCTCTCCCCGAACCCCGCATTCACTATATCCGCTCTCCCTGGACCCCGCATTCACTATATCCGCTCTCCCCGGACCCCGCATTCACTATATCCGCTCTGCCCGGACCCCGCATTCACTATATCTGCTCTCCCCGGACCCCGCGTTCACTGTATCCGCTCTCCCCGGACCCCGCATTCACTGTATCCGCTCTCCCCGGACCCAGCATTCACTATATCTGCTCTCCCCGGACCCCGCATTCACTAATCCGCTCTGCCCGGACCCCGCATTCACTATATCCGCTCTCCCCGGACCCTGCATTCACTATATCCGCTCTCCCCGGACCCCGCATTCACTATATCCGGTCTCTCCCCGGACCCCGCATTCACTATATGCGCCCTCCCCGGACCCCGCATTCACTATACCCGCTCTCCCCCGGACCCGCATTCACTATATCCGGTCTCTCCCCGGACCCCGCATTCACTATACCCGCTCTCCCGGACCCCGCATTCACTATATCCGCTCTCCCCGGACCCCGCATTCACTATATCCGCTCTGCCCGGACCCCCGCATTCACTATATCCGCTCTCCCCGGACCCCGCGTTCACTATATCCGCTCTCCCCGGACCCCGCATTCACTATATCCGCTCTCCCCGGACCCCGCATTCACTATATCCGCTCTCCCTGGACCCCGCATTCACTATATCCGCTCTCCCCGGACCCCGCATTCACTATATCCGCTCTCCCCGGACCCCGCATTCACTGTATCCGCTCTCCCCGGACCCCAGCATTCACCATATCCGCTCTCCCCGGACCCTGCATTCACTATATCCGCTCTCCCCGGACCCCGCATTCACTATATCCGCTCTCCCTGGACCCCGCATTCACTATATCCGCTCTCCCCGGACCCCGCATTCACTATATCCGGTCTCTCCCCGGACCCCGCATTCACTATATGCGCCCTCCCTGGACCCCGCATTCACTATACCCGCTCTCCCCGGACCCCGCATTCAGTATATCCGCTCTCCCCAGACCCCGCATTCACTATATCCGCTCTCCCCGGACCCCGCATTCACTATATCCGCTCTCCCCGGACCCCGCATTCACTATATCCGCTCTCCCCGGACCCCGCATTCACTATATCCGCTCTCCCCGGACCCGCATTCACTATATCCGCTCTCCCCGGACCCCGCATTCACTATATCCGCTCTCCCCGGACCCCGCATTCACTATATCCGCTCTCCCCGGACCCCGCATTCACTATATCCGCTCTCCCCGGACCCCGCATTCACTATATCCGCTCTCCCCGGACCCCGCATTCACTATATCCGCTCTCCACCCCGGACCCCGCATTCACTATATCCGCCCTCCCCGGACCCCGCATTCCTATATCCGCCCTCCCCGGACCCCTGCATTCACTATATCCGCCCTCCCCGGACCCCGCATTCACTATATCCGCCCTCCCCGGACCCCGCATTCACTATATCCGCCCTCCCCGGACAAGGACGCTTTCCTCCATCTACAGACTGATGTCACTGTTGGGGGTTTAGTAACACTTGGAAGCCTGGTACATAAGGTCAGAAAATTGTATGCAAAATCCCGCTTTCGATTGTACGATAATCTGATCATTAGTACGCGGCAACATTTTCTGACCATGACCTTTGACCCTTACTTGACCCTAACACTAACCCTGACACTGACGTAGATCTAACCTGGATTGAGTATGTTTTTTTTTTTTTTTAACTGCTCCAGCTCCACCCCATAGCAGAAATACTGCTACAGGGCGGCAGCTGTGCGCAAAAACATGTATATGTACGTGATTTTGCATTTAAGGGTAGGTAGGGGGCGAGCGTGATGTTCGTGCCGCCATTCGCGGGTGCAGCTGCCAATCACTGGGTCCCAGCCGGTGATTACTCGCTGGCACCCGATGATTACCGATGATTTCCAATGGGGGGGGGGGACGCTTAGTAAACAAAACAGTTCTCTCCCCTGTCAGCTCCTGCACACTGCTTTGTATGGCTCTGCATAGCAGCATGCTCACAGTGAAACACACAGTTAACCCTTTGATCGCCCCTCATGTTAACCCCTTCCTGCCCAGTGCCATTAGTACGGTGTCAGCGCTTTTTTTATTGGCACTGATCTCTGTATTGGTGTCATTGGGGATGTCAGTGACACCAAGTCAATTCCCCCCCCCCCCCAGTGTCAGAATGCTCGCTACTGTCCCGCTATAATTCACTGATCGCCACCATTACTAGTAAAAAATTTAAAAAAAAAATCCCAGTATCTACGCCGCCATCCGAAAACGCTATAACTTTCACGTAAACCAATTAATTTACACGTATTGGGATTTTTTTTTAGCGAAGACACGGAGCAGAGTACATGTTGGCCGAAATTTATGAAGAAATTTGATTTTTTACAATTTTTTTACTGGACATGTTTAATAGCAAAACGTCAAAAATATAGTTTTTTTTCTCAAAATTGTCGGTCTTTTTTTTTTTTTTATAGCGCAAAAAATTCAAAACGCACCGGCGATTCAATACCACCGAAAGAAAGCTCCATTCACGGGGAAAAAAAAGGACGTACATTTCATTTGGGTGCGGCGTTGCACGACTGTGCAATTGTCAGAGTAACACGAAAAAATATCCTGGTCAGGAAGGGGGGGGGGGGAATCCTCTGGAGGGGGAGGGGTTAATAATTGTTATTATTTTGTTTATTTATTTTTTTTACATACGTTTGTTTGCTTTCTTTCTGTTATGAGAGATAAAATGCAACCGCAGTGAGAACCCGGCTCAGGAAGAAAAAAACCCCAAAAATCACAAGGGGGGGGGGGGGGGTTTCAGGTGACCGGGAGTTTTGAGTCCCGATCATTAGGGATGGGAGGGCGCTGAGCAGCGAGTGCACTCCCAGTACAATGGCAGGTGCGCAAATATGCCCCCCCAAGAAAAAAAATCCCACTTCTGTCAGGTCGCATATATACTTGTGGTTTGGTGGGAAGAGGTTAATATTAACTGGACCCTGGGCAAGCATCCCCCCCCCCCTCCATTAAATTTTAATCTCCACCCCAACATACTACCCCCATCATTACACAGGATCCCCCCATACTGCCCCCATCATTATACAGCACCCCTCCCTCATACTACCCCCATCATTACACAGGACCCCTCCCCCATACTACCCCCATCATTACGCAGGACCCCTCCCCCATACTACCCCCATCATTACACAGGACCCCCCTCCCCCATACTACCCCCATCATTAACGCAGGACCCCTCCCCCATAATACCCCCATCATTACACAGGACCCCTCCCCCATACTACCCCCATCATTACACAGGACCCCTCCCCCATACTAACCCCATCATTACACAGGACCCCTCCCCCCTAACCCCATCATTACACAGGATCCCCCCACCCCTCCCCCTACTACCCCCCATCATTACACAGGACCCCTACCCCCCATACTACTCCCCCCCTTCCCCCATTACACAGGACCCCTCCCCCATAATACCCACCCATCATTACACAGGACCCCTCCCCCATACTACCCCCATCATTACACAGGATCCCCCCATACTACCCCCATCATTACACAGGACCCCTCCCCCATACTACCCCCATCATTACACAGGACCCTCCCCCATACTACCCCCATCATTACACAGGACCCCTCCCCCCATACTACCCCCATCATTACACAGGACCCCTCCCCCATGCTACCCCCATCATTACACAGGACCCTCCCCCCATACTACCCCCGTCATTACACAGGACCCTCCCCCATACTACCACCATCATTACACAGGATCCCTCCCCCTGTACTACCCCCATCATTACACAGGATCCCCCCATACTCCCCATCATAACACAGGATCCCTCCCCCATACTACTCCTTCATCATTACACAGGATCCCCCCATACTACCTCCATCATTACACAGGAATCCAATCCCCCATACTACCCCCATCATTACACAGGACTCCTCCCCCATACTACCCCCATCATTACACAGGATCCCTCCCCATACTACCCCCATCATTACACAGGACCTCCTCCCCCATACTACCCCCATCATTACACAGGATCCCCCCCATACTACCCCCATCATTACACAGGATCACTGGACCCCAACTATCCTTCCAGCCCCAAGTCCAATCTTTAACAAACTCGTGCAGACTCCACCTCCGCAACATGCAGGACTCCACCTCCGCAACATGCAGACTCCACCTCCGCAACATGCAGGACTCCACCTCTGCAACATGCAGACTCCACCTCTGCAACATCGCCAAAAATCCGCACGTTCCTAACCCAGAAACCACTAAACAGCTCATCCACTCCCTCATCATATCACGCCTGGACTACTGCAACTCCCTCCTCACTGGGCCTGCCTCACCATGGCTATCCCCGCTTCAGTCCATCCCTGAACACGGCTGCCAGACTCATCCACCTTTCCAACCGCTCAGTCTCCGCCACCCCTCTCTGCCAATCCCTCCACTGGCCTCCACTCAGTGTCCTCACCCCCCTTGCCAATCCCTCCACTGGCCCTCCACTCAGTGTCCGCCCCCCTCTCTGCCAATCCCTCCACTGGCCTCCACCCCCCTCTGCCAATCCCTCCACTGGCCTCCCACTCAGTGTCCCCCACCCCCCTCTGCCAATCCCTCCACTGGCTTCCGATTGCGCACTACGGATCAAATTCAAAATCCTAACACTGACATACAAAGCCGTCCACCATACCCCCCCCCCGAACTACATCACTGACCTAATATCCAAGTACCACCCAACACACACACTCTGCTCCTCACAAGACCTCCTTCTCTCTAGTTCCCTGGTCTCCTCCTCCCATGCCCGCCTCCAGGACTTCTCCAGGGTGTCACCCATCCTCTGGAACTCCCTGCCCCAACCCATCAGATTATCACCTACTCTCCTCTCCTTTAGGCGCACCCTGAAAACCCATCTCTTCAGGGAAGCCTACCCCACCCCCTGCTAACCTGCCGACCTCCCCCACTCTTCCTACCACTCCATCCCCCACAGCTATCTCCTCCTGTGCCCACCATCCCCTCCCTCCTAGATTGTAAGCTCGAAAGAGCAGGGCCCTCGATCCCTCATGTTTTGCATTTGTATTGGTATTGTTCTGTCACATGTTCTGTCCCCCTCTGTAATGTACAGCGCTGAGCGAACTATTGGCGCTTTATAAATACTGTATAATAATAATAATAATAATAATAATCCCCCCATACTACCCCCATCATTACATAGGATCCCCTCATACTACCCCCATCATTACACAGGATCCCCTCATACTACCCCCATCATTACACAGGATCCCCTCATACTACCCCCATCATTACACTGGATCCCCTCATACTACCCCCATCATTACACAGGACTCCTCCCCCATAAGAGGGGGGATTTGTGTTAGAAAGTGGGATTTTGTTTGGAGGATTTGTACTCAGAGAGGAAATTTGAGGGGTAGAGGATTTGTCCTAGGAGGGGGGATTTGGAGAGGAAGAGGATTTGGGCTTGGAAGGGGGGGGGGGGGGGGCAAAGATTTGTGCTGAGTTGGAGATTTCAGTAGGGGGAGGGGGATTTGTGAATTTGTATTGGAAGAGGGAATTTTTCTCTAGGGAGAATTTTGGCTTTCAGAGACTTTATGCTTGGAGGTAAGATTAGTGCTTAATTTTGTTGGGGGGGATTTTACTGACACATAATGCTCATACATTTGGGGGGGGGGGGGCTGTTTGGCAACTTCACCCGTGGGTGCTAGATGACCTTGTCTCGGCATTGCCCCCCCCCCCCCCCAATACCACTGTCTCTGAGAATATTTCATTCTAACCAATGTTGATGGTCATGAAGCTTCAATAACGAGCTTTTCTCCATTAATCGGATGATTTCGAGTGATCCTTGTAGGATAAGGACTCTGTACAATAGTCCTGCTGAGAATCCTTGACTTGACATCACAGGAAGTTCCTTCACATCTCCCTGTGAAACTACTTAACCCTTTCCAGGAACAATTCTTATCACGGGACAGTTAAGAAGGAAGGCCAGCTTGGCCAAGAACTCCACTTCCGTCAAAAGGGGTTAATCAAACAATCTCAGCCGAGAAACCATCCAAACATCTGGTTTCCAAAAAAGCAATGGACCAATTCTCTAGAGTTTGGCCAAAAAAAAGAAGAAAAAAAAAACAAAAACTTTGTTTTCATCGGGTTTCTGTTCTTAGTGCCGGCAGCTTTGTGATGGGTTTAGAGAGCAAGACAACTGAGGTGCGAAAGGTGCAGGCTGCTCTGGTGCTGCCAAACTGAAACCTAGGCAGTCCCACCTTCGTCCACGAACAGAAAAGTGGTCCCTAACTAGGCAGTCCACCTTTCCACATCAGAAAAGTGTTCCTACTTTTTTCTTGCGGCAGCTTTGTGATGTGTTTAGGAGAGCAAGACAACTGAGGTGCGAAAGCAGTCCAGGCTGCTGGTGCGCCAACTGAGGTGTCCCTACCTAGGCAGTCCACCTCGTCCACATCAGAAAAGTGTCCTACCTAGGCAGTCCACCTCGTCCACATCAGAAAAGTGTCCTACCTAGGCAGTCCACCTCGTCCACATCAGAAAAAGTGTCCTACCTAGGTCCACCTCGTCCACATCAGAAAGGTGTCCTACCTAGGCAGTCCACCTGTTCCACATCAGAAAGGTGTCCTACCTAGGCAGTCCACCTCGTCCACATCAGAAAAGTGTCCTACTAGGCAGTCCACCTTGTCCACATCAGAAAGGTGTCCTACTAGGCAGTCCACCTCGTCCACATCAGAAAGGTGCCCTACTTAGGCAGTCCACCTCGTCCACATCAGAAAGGTGTCCTACTTAGGCAGTCCACCTCGTCCACATTAGAAAGGTGTCCTACCTAGGCAGTCCACCTCGTCCACATCAGAAAAGGTGTCCTACCCTAGGCAGTCCACCTCGTCCACATCAGAAAGGTGTTCTACCTAGGCAGTCCACCACGTCCACATCAGGAAGGTGTCCTACCTAGGCAGTCCACCTCGTCCACATCAGAAAGGTGCCCTACGTAGGCAGTCACCTCGTCCACATCAGAAAAGTGTCCTACCTAGGCAGTCCACCTCATCCACATCACAAAGGTGTCCTACCTAGGCAGTCCACCTCGTCCACATCAGAAAGGTGTCCTACCTAGGCAGTCCACCACGTCCACATCAGAAAGGTGCCCTACATAGGCAGTCCACCTTGTCCACATCAGAAAGGTGTCCTACCTAGGCAGTTCACCTCGTCCACATCAGAAAAGTGTCCTACCTAGGCAGTCCAGCTCGTCCACATCAAAAAAGGTGTCCTACTAGGCAGTCCACCTCGTCCACATCAGAAAGGTGCCCTACATAGGCAGTCCACCTTGTCCACATCAGAAAGGTGTCCTACCTAGGCAGTCCACCTCGTCCACATCAGAAAGTGCCCTACGTAGCCAGTCCACCTCGTCCACACAGAAAAGTGCAGTCCAGCTCGTCCACATCAGAAAGGTGTCCTACCTAGGCAGTCCACCTCGTCCCACATCAGAAAAGGTGTCCTACCTAGGCAGTCCACCTCGTCCACATCAGAAAGGTGTCCTACTAGGCAGTCCACCTCGTCCACATCAGAAAGGTAGTCCTACCTAGGGCAGTCCACCTCGTCCACATCAGGAAGGTGTCCTACTAGGCAGTCCACCTCGTCCACATCAGAAAGGTGCCCTACGTAGGCAGTCACCTCGTCCACATCAGAAAAGTGTCCTACCTAGGCAGTCCACCTCGTCCACATCAGAAAGGTGCCCTACTTAGGCAGTCCACCTCGTCCACATCAGAAAGGTGTCCTACCAGGCAGTCCTCCTCGTCCACATTCAGAAAGGTGTCCTACACCTAGGCAGTCCACCTCGTCCACATCAGAAAGGTGTCCTACCTAGGCAGTCCAGCAACCTCGTCCACAATCAGAAAGGTGCCCCAGGCAGTGCACCTACCTCCACATCAGAAAGGTGTCCTACCTAGGCAGTCCACCTCTTCCACACTTCAGAAAAGGTGCCCTACATAGGCAGTCCACAGCAGAAAGGTGTCTAACTTCGTCCACATCAAAAAAGGTGTCCTACCTAGGCAGTCCACCTCGTCCACATCAGAAAGGTGCCCTACATAGGCAGTCCACCTCGTCCACATCAGAAAGGTGCCCCTACCCCAGGCAGTGCACCTCGTCCACATCAGAAAAGGCCCTACTAGGCAGTCCACCTCGTCCACATCAGAAAAGTGTCCTACCTAGGCAGTCCAGCTCGTCCACATCACCAAGGTGTCCTACCTAGGCAGTCCAACCTCTCCACATCAGAAAGGTGCCCTACATAGGCAGTCCACCTTGTGGTTGCACATTACCGCTCACACACATCGTGCAACGCTAGGCAGACGTAGGTTTTCCATGACCCAGCACTCCCATGTCTATAGTGACCCCAGCTCCGTCCACATCACCATAGGTGTCCCCAGTGACCCCAGCACTCCCATGTCTCCAGTGACCCCAGAACTCCCATGTCTGCCATTGACCGCTCACTCCCATATCCCCAGGTGACCCCAGCACTCCCATGTCTCCAGTGACCCCAGAGAACTCCCTTATGTCTCAGTGACCCCAGCACTCCCATATCCCCAGTGACCCCAGCACTCCCATGTCTCCAGTGATCCCAGCACTCCCATGTCAGCACTCCCATGTCTCCAGTGTTGACCCAAGCACTCCCATGTCCCCAGTGACCCCAGCACTCCCATATCCTCCAGTGACCCCAGCACTCCCATGTCTACAGTGATCCCAGCACTCCCATGTCTACAGTGACTCCCATGCAGTGACCCCAGCAGTCCCATATCTCCAGTGACCCAAGCACTCCCATGTCTACAGTGAACCTCAGCACTCCCATGTCTACAGTGACCCCAGCACTCCATGTCTCCAGTGACCCCAGCACTCCCATGTCTACAGTGACCCCAGCACTCCCATGTTCTCCAGTGACACCAGCACTCCATGTCTCCGGTGACCCCAGCACTCCCATATCTCCCAGCACTCCCATGTCTCCAGTGACCCCAGCACTCCCATGTCTCCAGTGACCCCAGCACTCCCATGTCTCCAGTGACCCCAGCACTCCCTCCCATATCTCCAATGACCCAAGGAGTCCCATATCTCCAGTGACCCCATCAATCCCATGTCTCCAGTGACCCCAGCACTCCCATATCTCCAGTGACCCAAGCATTCCCATATCTCCAGTAACCCAAGCACACCCATGTCTCCAGTGACCCCCAGTGTCTCCAGTGACCCCAACACTCCAGTGTCTCCAGTGACCCCCAGTATCTCCAGCAACCCCCAGCACTCTTGCGTCTCCAGTGAGCGTGTGCCTCCAGTAACTCCTGTGTCTCAAACGACCCCAGTGTCTCCAGTGACCCCAACACTCCAGTGTCTCCAGTGACCCCCTGTATCTCCAGTGACCCCAGCACTCTTGCGTCTCCAGTGAGCGTGTGTCTCCAATGACCCCAGTGTTTCTAGTGACTCCCATGCAGCTTTTGATCACCACTAATGATTGGCAACCATCAGAACCAGCACCCAATCATGTGACCACACTGGCAGCCAATCTCTGCTATACCCCCAATGGATATTTCCAACGCCTGGGTAGACTAAAGTGTATTAAAAGTTTTAAGGACAGGACGAAATTATAAACAGGACACAACACCCACCCATCTACAACTGACATCAGCATGTATTTACCCTTTAAGAAGTTTGGACGCCAAGACCCACGTGATCCCCCCCCACCCCCCTCAAGTTTTACTGAACAAGTGCTGGTTTGTTGTGATAAACACAACTGGATAATTACATTGAAAGGCATTAATTCCCCTTTAAATCATTTACGACGCAGCCACATGTTTTTTGAATTAGCCTCCAGAAATCTTATACTATAAACAGCGACATGCTTCCTTTGCTTCTTCCATAGGAAAATAAAAGATTTATTTTCTCAGCAATTTAAAGTTCTAAACATTAAAAAAAAAGAAGACATTCAGCCAGAGGCCTGAGAGCCGCCCGGCCACAATGGCTTTTGTGATGTTTAGAGCACAATGTGTTCAGGGTATCCATGACATGTTCTCCACTTCACGTCATTTCCAGCCGCCATAGCCAGATATTAAAAGGAAAATAAATTCCATTATAACCCGATTTATTCTGATTTACAATGGAAAATATACTCCTCGGGTGACACACAAAATCATCCAACGATTATTATAATATGCTATTTTGTAACAATATTTCCATAATGACAATGATCCAGCGGGGAGGACAGTGAGGGTCAGCCCACAAAAGAATGTCAGTGGGGAGAACGTCCCTTACATTGGTGGTCAGTGGGAAGACGTCCCTTACATTGGGGGTCAGTGGGGAGAATGTCCCTTACATTGGGGGTCAGTGGGAAGAATGTCCCTTACATTGGGGGTCAGTGGGAAGAATGTCCCTTACATTGGTGGTCAGTGGGAAGAATGTCCCTTACATTGGGGGTCAGTGGGAAGAATGTCCCTTACATTGGAGGTCAGTGGGAAGAATGTCCCTTACATTGGGGGTCGGTGGGAAGAATGGCCCTTACATTGGGGGTCAGTGGGAAGAATGTCCCTTACATTGGTGGTCAGTGGGAAGAATGTCCCTTACATTGGGGGTCAGTGGGAAGAATGTCCCTTACATTGGGGGTCAGTGGGAAGAATGTCCCTTACATTGGGGGTCAGTGGGAAGAATGTCCCTTACATTGGTGGTCAGTGGGAAGAATGTCCCTTACATTGGGGGTCAGTGGGAAGAATGTCCCTTACATTGGGGGTCAGTGGGAAGAATGTCCTTTACATTGGTGGTCGGTGGGAAGATGTCCCTTACATTGGTGGTCGGTGGGAAGAATGTCCCTTACATTGGTGATCAGTGGGAAGAATGTCCCTTACATTGGTGATCAGTGGGAAGAATGTCCCTTACATTGGTGGTCAGTGGGAAGAATATCCTTTACATTGGGGTCAGTGGGAAGAATGTCCCTTACATTGGGGGGTCAGTGGGGAGAATGTCCCTTACATTGGGGGTCAGTCTAGGGGAAGAATGTCCCTTACATTGGGGGTCAGTGGGAAGAATATCCCTTACATTGGGGGTCAGTGGGAAGAATGTCCCTTACATTGGGGGTCAGTGGGAAGAATGCCCCTTACATTGGTGATCAGTGGGAAGAATGTCCCTTACATTGGTGGTCAGTGGGAAGAATGTCCCTTACATTGGGGGTCAGTGGGAAGAATGTCCCTTACATTGGGGGTCAGTGGGAAGAATGCCCTTACATTGGTGGATCAGTGGGAAGAATGTCCCTTACATTGGGGGTCAGTGGGAAGAATGTCCCTTATATTGGTGGTCAGTGGGAAGAATGTCCCTTACATTGGGGGTCAGTGGGAAGAATGCCCCTTACATTGGGGGTCAGTGGGAAGAATGTCCCTTACATTGGGGGTCAGTGGGAAGAATGTCCCTTACATTGGAGATCAGTGGGAAGAATGTCCCTTACATTGGGTGGTCAGTGGAAGAATGTCCCTTACATTGGTGATCAGTGGGAGAATGTCCCCTTACATTGGTGGTCAGTGGGAAGAATGCCCCTTACATTGGTGATCAGTGGGAAAGGAATGTCCCTTACATTGGTGGTCAGTGGGAAGAATGTCCCTTACATTAGGGGTCAGTGGGAAGAATGTCCTTACATTAGGGGTCAGTGGGAAGAATGTCCCTTACATTGGGGGTCAGTGAGAAGAATGCCCCTTACATTGGGGGTCAGTGGGAAGAATGTCCCTTACATTGGTGGTCAGTGGGAAGAATGCCCCTTACATTGGGGGTCAGTGGGAAGAATGTCCCTTACATTGGGGGTCAGTGGGAAGAATGTCCCTTACATTGGGGGTCAGTGGGAAGAATGTCCCTTACATTGGTGGTCAGTGGGAAGAATGTCCCTTACATCGGTGATCAGTGGGAAGAATGTCCCTTACATTGGTGGTCAGTGGGAAGAATGTCCCTTACATTGGGGGTCAGTGGGAAGAATGTCCCTTACATTGTGTGGGGTCAGTGGTAAGAATGTTCCTTACATTGGGGGTCCAGTGGGAAAGAATGTCCCTTACATTGGTGGTGTCAGTGGAAAGAATGTCCCTTACATTGGTGGTCAGTGGGAAGAAATGTCCCTTACATTGGTGATCAGTGGGAAGAATGTCCCTTACATTGGGGATCAGTGGGAAGAATGTCCCTTACATTGGGGGTCAGTGGGAAGAATGCCCCTTACATTGGGGGTCAGTGGGAAGAATGTCCCTTACATTGGGGTCAGTGGGAAGAATGTCCCTTAAACATGGGGATAGGGGGATAGAGAATGTCCCTTACATTGTTTAGGGGGGTCAGTGGGAAGAATGCCCCTTACATTGGGGATCAGTGGGAAGAATGCCCCTTACATTGGGGGTCAGTGGGAAGAATGTCCCTTACATTGGGGGTCAGTGGGAAGAATGCCCCTTACATTGGGGGTCAGTGGGAAGAATGCCCTTACATTGGGGGTCAGTGGGAAGAATGCCCCTTACATTGGGGGTCAGTGGGAAGAATGCCCCTTATATTGGGGGTCAGTGGGAAGAATGCCCCTTATATTGGGGGTCAGTTACATAACATCTTCCTATAATTGTTATTTTAGCAGCACAACATTTACTAAAAAATACATAAAAAATTTGCATCTGCTTCCTTGGCCCAGTAACTGATCCTCATCTACTTAAGAAATACAGTTTTGCCCCCATTAGTAACTTTTCTGAATAAAATGATCTTTCCACACTTTATCCAAAACTAAATAAAAGTCTTGGCTTCGGACATCCTGGGGTGAGATGAATAAACGTTCCTTTATTTTGGATGATTATGAATGGAATTACCAATACCCTGCGAGATGTATTCAGATATATAGAGATGGATTTACTTAATGACTTAGGAATGTTCATTCAACAAATTGTTTTATTTGTTCTTGGACCCTTGTGTTGATTGTGATTGTAGAGATACAAAGTAACATTGTTTATAAAACATCGATCAGACGGGAGATACAAAGTAACATTGTTTTAAACATCGATCAGACGGGAGATAGAGAGATACAAAGTAACATTGTTTAGGAAACATCGATCAGACGGGAGATAGAGAGATACAATGTAACATTGTTTATAAACATCGATCAGACGGGGAGATAGAGATACAAAGTACCATTGTTTATAAACATCGATCAGACGGGAGATAGAGATACAAAGTAACATTGTTTATAAACAGTGTTCAGACAGGAGATAGAGAGATACAAAGTAACATTGTTTATAAACATCGATCAGACGGGAGATAGAGATACAAAGTAACATTGTTTAGAAACATCGATCACACGGGAGATAGAGATACAAAGTAACATTGTTTATAAACATCGATCAGACGGGAGATAGAGATACAAAGTAACATTGTTTATAAACATCGATCAGACGGGAGATAGAGATACAAAGTAACATTGTTTATAAACATCGATCAGACGGGAGATAGATACAAAGTACCATTGTTTATAAACAGTGTTCAGACAGGAGATAGAGAGATACAAAGTAACATTGTTTATAAACATCGATCAGATGGGAGATAGAGAGATACAAAGTAACATTGTTTATAACCATCGATCAGACTGGAGATAGAGAGATACAAAGTAACATTGTTTAAAAACATCGATCAGACAGGAGATAGAGAGATACAAAGTAACATTGTTTTATAAACATCGATCAGACAGGAGATAGAGAGATACAAAGTAACATTGTTTATAAACATTGATCAGATGGGAGATAGAGAGATACAAAGTAACATTGTTTATAAACATTGATCAGATGGGAGATGGAGAGATACAAAGTAACATTGTTTATAAACATTGATCAGATGGGAGATAGAGAGATACAAAGTAACATTGTTTAAAAACATCGATCAGACAGGAGATAGAGAGATACAAAGTAACATTGTTTATAAACATCGATCAGACGGGAGATAGAGAGACACAAAGTAACATTGTTTATAGACATCGAACAGACTGGAGATAGAGAGATACAAAGTAACATTGTTTATAAACATCGATCAGACGGGAGATGGAGAGATACAAAGTAACATTGTTTATAAACATCGATCAGACGGGAGATGGAGAGATACAAAGTAACATTGTTTATAAACATCGATCAGACGGGAGATAGAGAGATACAAAGTAACATTGTTTATAAACATCGATCAGACAGGAGATAGAGAGATACAAAGTAACATTGTTTATAAAACATTGATCAGATGGGAGATGGAGAGATACAAAGTAACATTGTTTATAAACATCGATCAGACGGGAGATAGAGATACAAAGTAACATTGTTTATAAACATCGATCAGACAGGAGATAGAGAGATACAAAAGTAACATTGTTTATAAACATTGATCAGATGGGAGATGGAGAGATACAAAGTAACATTGTTTATAAACATCGATCAGACGGGAGATAGAGAGACACAAAGTAACATTGTTTATAGACATCGAACAGACTGGAGATAGAGAGATACAAAGTAACATTGTTTATAAACATCGATCGGATGGGAGATAGATACAAAGTAACATTGTTTATAAACATCGATCAGACGGGGGATAGAGAGATACAAAGTAACATTGTTTATAATACAGTTAGGTCCCATATATAGGACACAGGCACAATTTTAGATTTTTTCAGGTATTGAGCAAAACCTATCCCGGCTCTAGTTCTATGATGGATCTGGGCGGACAGTGCGCACTCTCAGGTGTAATTTGAGGGTATGTACATCCACATTGGGGGAGGGGTTTAGGAATCAAAGCTCTTAAGAGTAGCCCCCCCCCCCCTTTTTCAAGGGACCAAAAGTAATTGTACAATTGAATCAAAAGCTGTTTCATGGCCAGGGTGTGGGCTACTCCTTCGTTATTTCTTCATCAATTGCATAGAATGCAGGAAGGTAAAACCTTCAGTCTTTACAACCACTTTAGCAAATATTATATTTTTTTTGTAGTTTTTATGTTGTATTTTTTATCCCGTTGTGAGTTACATATAAAGTCACTTTTTTCTGAGCAAGACAGTTCCATGTTTATGATTAGATGTGGCTCATTATACTTGCTCTTTATTATTTATTTATTTCAGGTACTTATAATGCCGTCAATGTACTCCGCGCTTTACAAATATATTGTACGTTCACATCAGTCCCCGCCCCTGAGGAGCGTACAATCTAAGGTCCCTAACTCACATTCATACATACACATACTAGGGGCAATGTAGACAGGAGCCAATTACCCTCCCAGCATGTCTTTGGAGTGTGGGAGGAAACTGGTGTACCTGGAGGAAGCCCACGCAGGCACAGGGAGAACATGCAAACTCCAGGCAGGTGGTGCCGTGGTTGGGATTTGGACCAGCGACCCGAGTACTGCCAGGTGGAAAGTGCTAACCATTTAGCCGCTGTGCTGCCACAAATCCATCCCTACAATAATAAATACAGTAAAGTGTTGAGATCATATAAAATGGTTCAACTGCTTCCCCGCCACCCTATAGCAGGAATAATGCTACAGGGCAGCAGGGGTGCACAAAATCACATATATATATATACATGTGATTTTGCATTTCCAGGAAGGGGGCATGTGCGCACCCTACCCGCACCGCCATTTGCACCCATTGCTGTCAATCACCGGGTCCTGAACGGTAATTACCCAGCAGTGCCCGGTGATTACCGAGCATCTCCATCGGGGAGGAAGACTTTTGTTTACTAACAGTCCTCCTCCCTGTCAGCTCGGGCACACTGCACAGCACAGCCATCCAGAGCAGTGTGAGTACAGTGAAGCACACAGACCCCGCCCCCTAGTAAAACACTCCCAGCACACAGTTAACCCTTTGATAGCCCCTCATGTTAACCCCTTCCTGCCCAATGTCATTAGTACGGTGTCAGGGCTTTTTATTGGCACTGATCACTGTATTGGTGTCAGTTATAGTGACGCAGCACCGTTCGCAAACAATGGCCTGATTAGGAAGGGGGAGGGGGAATCCTCTGGAGGGGGAGGGGTTAAACAAGACCCTGGAGCACCATAACTCGTCCTATCTTCAGCGAACACCGATGGTCCCACTTTGCCATAGAGAGGAACACCGATGGTCCCACTTTGCCATAGAGAGGAACACCCATGGATCCACTTTGCCGTAGAAAGGAACACCGATGGTCCCACTTTGCCATAGAGAGGAACACCGATGGTCCCACTTTGCCATAGGAAGGAACACCGATGGTCCCCCTTTGCCATAGGAAGGAACACCGATGGTCCCACTTTGCCATAGAGAGGAACACCGATGGTCCCACTTTGCCATAGAAAGGAACACCGATGGTCCCACTTTGTTGTAGAAAGGAAAATTGATGGTCCCAATTTGCCATAGAAAGGAACACCAATGGTCCCACTTTGTCATAGAAAGGAACACTGATGGTCCCATTTTACCATAGGAAGGAACACCGATGGTCCCACTTTGCCATAGAGAGGAACACCGATGGTCCCACTTTGTCATAGAAAGGAATACCGATGGTCCCACTTTTGCCATAGAGAGGAACACCCATGGATCCACTTTGCCGTAGAGAGGAACACCCATGGATCCACTTTGCCGTAGAAAGGAACACCGATGGTCCCACTTTGCCATAGAGAGGAACACCGATGGTCCCACTTTGCCATAGGAAGGAACACCGATGGTCCCCCTTTGCCATAGGGAAGGAACACCGATGGTCCCACTTTGCCATAGAGAGGAAACACCGATGGTCCCACTTTGCCATACAGAGGAACACCGATGGTCCCACTTTGTTGTAGAAAGGAAAATTGATGGTCCCAATTTGCCATAGAAAGGAACACCGATGGTCCCACTTTGTCATAGAAAGGAACACTGATGGTCCCATTTTACCATAGGAAGGAACACCGATGGTCCCCAATTTGCCATAGAGAGGAACACCGATGGTCCCACTTTGTCATAGAAAGGAATACCGATGGTCCCACTTTGCCATAGAGAGGAACACCGATGGTCCCACTTTGCCATACAGAGGAACACCGATGGTCCCACTTTGCCATAGGAAGGAACACCGATCGTCCCACTTTGCCATAGAGAGGAACACCGATGGTCCCACTTTGCCATAGGAAGGAACACCGATCGTCCCCACTTTGCCATAGAGAGGAACACCGATGGTCCCACTTTGCCATAGGAAGGAACACCGATGGTCCCACTTTGCCATAGAAAGGAACATCGATGGTCCCCCTTTGCCATAGGAACACCGATGGTCCCAACTTTGCCATAGAAAGGAACACCGATGATGGTCCCCACTTTGCCATAGAAAGGAACACCAATGGTCCCACTTTGCCATAGGAAGGAACACCGATGGTCCCACTTTGCCATAGAGAGGAACACCGATGGTCCCACTTTGCACATAGGAGAGGCAAATGGTCCCACTTGCAAATTCAGACCAACGTGGATGCTGGAAATGCTGCGAATCCTGTGCATTGCAATCGCATGACGTTCATGCGATCTGGTCAGGAAGAGGGGGGGGGGGGTGGGGGAATCTTTTATATTTTATCGTACTTTTTTTATTTTTGTTACTATATTTTATTACAATTATTTCATAATTACAATAATATTAATATATTATTTGCATTCATTATTGATTCTGTTTATTTCTAAGGGTATCAAATACATGTTAATGGGTTATGTTTTTTTTATTATAATATATATATATATATGTATATATATATATATAATATTATATTATATATTTATAATATTTATTAATTATATTATTATTTATTATATTTATTATTATTATTTATTATATTAAAATTATATTATATTATTATTATTTATACATATATATACAGCATGTATATATATTTATATATATATATATATATATATATATATATATATATACAGTATATATATATTTTTTTTTTATTATTATTATTTTTTTTTAGATTTTAGTTTTTTTTTGCACAATGGTCATCCAGGCTTTTTAATTGTAGAGGCTTCCAATACAATATCCCGCTGTAATGAGACATATGGGAGCCATTACCTATCCGTCCATAACAGAGCTCTGCTTCATTGGAGATACACTTTTATAAGTATCAGAAGTCGAGCCGCAGAACTAACCTAACAGGCGGAATGAAGCGAATGTCCAGCATGGGGGAAAATGAATTCCATGTGTACTGTGCGAGTCTGAGCCCCATTAATACTTGACTGATTTAAAGTGACACCCCCGCTCCCCAGCTCGTATGGATGGACCCGGAGAGGCAAAACCCGCCACCGCCGGTGAATGGAGCACATTGTGGCCTTTATAATAGACGCAGATCCCGGAGTGGAGTCTCCGAAGTGATTCCAGATTGCGTCTAGACAGAAATACGGGGGGACGGCGGCAGGTACTGGAGGAGGTCACATGGGGTGTGCTCCAGGTACAGCCAGAAAATAGACTTGGATAGCAAAGAAAGAGGAGGAAAAAAGTCTTTATTAGTCTAAATTCACACCTCTGCAGTGTGCGCTTGATCCGTTTTTGCTGTGCGTCTTGTGTTTTTGATGCGTTTTTTTTTTCTTGTTGCTAGGCAGATTAAAACATAAAACGCATCAAAAACGCACTCCACGTATTTCTGCAGCTTCTTAATTGAAGTCTATAGAACCAAAAACGCAATGGTTTGCATTTAAAAAAAGCCCCCGACCCTTTACAAGAACCGCACCGGGGGAAAATGGCGAGATGTGAACGCGACCCATAGGAAGTCATGTTACATGGAATGCAAAAAGGCAACGGAAGACGCAACGTTAACCTAGAATTAGACTGGGACTCCTAGAAGTCTGCAAACGGATTTCTGTCACTGTGTACAAGGAAAACATTTCATACATTTACATGATAGAAAGTTCCATTTCCCCGGACCCCGCATTCACTATATCCGCTCTCCCTGGACCCCGCATTCACTATATCCGCTCTCCCCGGACCCCGCATTCACTATATCCGCTCTGCCCGGACCCCGCATTCACTATATCCGCTCTCCCCGGACCCCGCATTCACTATATCCGCTCTCCCCGGACCCCGCATTCACTATATCCGCTCTCCCAGGACCCCGCATTCACTATATCCGCTCTCCCCGGACCCCGCATTCACTATATCCGCTCTCCCCGGACCCCGCATTCACTATATCCGCTCTCCCCGGACCCCGCATTCACTATATCCGCTCTCCCCGGACCCCGCATTCACTATATCCGCTCTCTCCCCGGACCCCGCATTCACTATATCCGCTCTCCCCGGACCCCGCATTCACTATATCCGCTCTCCCCGGACCCCGCATTCACTATATCCGCTCTCCCCGGACCCCGCATTCACTATATCCGCTCTCCCAGGACCCCGCATTCACTATATCCGCTCTCCCCGGACCCCGCATTCACTATATCCCCTCTCCCCGGACCCCGCATTCACTATATCCGCTCTCCCCAGGACCCCGCATTCACTATATCCGCTCTCCCCGGACCCCGCATTCACTATATCCGCTCTCCCCGGACCCCGCATTCACTATATCCGCTCTCCCCGGACCCCGCATTCACTATATCCGCTCTCCCCGGACCCCGCATTTACTATATCCGCTCTCCCCCCGGACCCCGCATTCACTATATCCGCTCCCCCCGGACCCCGCATTCACTATCTCCCGGACCCCGCATTCACCCGCTCTCCCCGGACCCCGCATTCACTATATCCGCTCTCTCCCAGACCCCGCATTACCTATATCCGCTCTCCCCGACCCCGCATTCACTATATCCACTCTCCCCGGACCCCGCATTTACTATATCCGTTCTCCCCGGACCCCGCATTCACTATATCCGCTCCCCCCGGACCCCGCATTCACTATATCGCTGTCCCCGGACCCCGCATTCACTATATCCGCTCTCCCCGGACCCCGCATTCACTATATCCACTCTCCTCGGACCCCGCATTCACTATATCCGCTCTCCCCGGACTCCGCATTCACTATATCCGCTCTCCCCGGACCCCGCATTCGTGAGGACGGGGACATAGAAAGCATGGCGGAGGCCCTGCGAGGACGGGGACATACAGTCAGGTCCATAAATATTGGAACATGGACACAATTCTAACATTTTTGGCTCTATACACCACCACAATGCATTTGAAATGAAACAAACAAGATGTGCTTTAACTGCAGACTGTCGGCTTTAATTTGAGGGTATTTACATCCAAATCAGGTGAACGGTGTAGGAATTACAACAGTTTGCATATGTGCCTCTCACTTGTTAGGGGGCCAAAAGTAATGGGACAATTGGCTTCTCAGCTGTTCCATGGCCAGGTGTGTGTTATTCCCTCATTATCCCAATTACAATGAGCAGATAAAAGGTCCAGAGTTCATTTCAAGTGTGCTATTTGCATTTGGAATCTGTTGCTGTCAACTCTCAAGATGAGACCCAAAGAGCTGTCACTATCAGTGAAGCCATCATTAGGTTGAAAAAACAAAACCAAACCCATCAGAGAGATAGCAAAAACATTAGGCGTGGCCAAAACAACTGTTTGGAACATTCTAAAAAGAAGGAACGCACCGGTGAGCTCAGCAACACCAAAAGACCCGGAAGACCACGGAAAACAACTGTGGTGGATGAGCGAAGAATTCTTTCCCTGGTGAAGAAAACACCCTTCACAACAGTTGGCCAGATCAAGAACACTCTCCAGGAGGTAGGTGTATGTGTGTCAAAGTCAACAATCAAGAGAAGACTTCACCAGAGTGAATACAGAGGGTTCACCACAAGATGGAAACCATTGGTGAGCCTCAAACACAGGAAGGCCAGATTAGAGTTTGCCAAACGACATGTAAAAAAGCCTTCACAGTTCTGGAACAACATCCTATGGACAGATGAGACCGACATCAACTTGTACCAGAGTGATGGGAAGAGAAGAGTATGGAGAAGGAACTGCTCATGGTCCTCAGCATACCACCTCATCAGTGATCATGGTGGTGGTAGTGTCATGGCGTGGGCATGTATGGCTGCCAATGGAACTGCTTCTCTTGTATTTATTGATGATGTGACTGCTGACAGAAGCAGCCGGATGAATTGTGAAGTGTTTCGGGAATATTATCGGCTCATATTCAGCCAAATGCTTCACAACTCATTGGATGCTTCACAGTGCAGATGGACAATGACCCAAAGCAGACTGCAAAAGCAGCCAAAGAAGTGGAATGTTCTGCAATGGCCAATCACCTGACCTGAATCCGATTGAGCATTTCACTTGCTGAAGACAAAACTGAAGGGAAAATGCCCCAAGAACAAGCAGGAACTGAAGACAGTTGCAGTAGAGGCCTGGCAGAGCATCACCAGGGATGAAACCCAGCGTCTGCTGATGTCTATGCGTTCCACACTTCAGGCTGTCATTGACTGCAAAGGATTTGCAACCAAGTATTAAAAAGTGAAAGTTTGATTTATGATGATTATTCTGTCCCATTACTTTTGGTCCCTTAACAAGTGGGATGCACGTATGCAAACTGTTGTAATTCCTACACCGTTCACCTGATTTGGATGTAAATACCCTCAAATTAAAGCTGACAGTCTGCAGTTAAAGCACATCTTGTTCGTTTCATTTCAAATCCATTGTGGTGGTGTATAGAGCCAAAAATGTTAGAATTGTGTCCATGTCCCAATATTTATGGACCTGACTGTATGTTTTGTGTCAAACGTGGAGGGGACCGCTGACAAGCGAGGGGTTGAGTTGACCTCCAGAGACCCCCGTATGTTATAAATAGTTCTGGTTGTCAGCGACGTGTTTTGTGTTAGGTGTTGTACCCAACCAACGGGGGGCGCTATTATTGCACATCAGCCTTTCTCAACCTCTTTACTAAGGAGGAACCCTCGAAATTCCGTTACCGTCCCAAGGAACCCCCGCTAGACGCGTGTGGAGCGAAAAAAAAAAAAAATGTGTTTCGGATCGATTCGGTAAGAAACAAAATTTTTCCAATAGTTACGAAGTATTCCCATCACATCTGAATCAAATTCAGATCGAAAATATCGAATTGATCCGAGTTCATTGTGAAGAATTGCCGGTTCTGTTCTGTTCGGAATTTGAATGTCTGAAGACGGTTATATTCTTTCTGTTTTGTTCTAATCTCTTCTATTTTCTTTTCACTTCTATTCTATTATTCTCTATTCTAGTCTATTCTTTAAAATATTCCAATTACAAAACACAGCTATATTCTTTCTATTTTATTGTGGTAGTAGTGGTGGTTGTAGTAACAGAGGTGCTGCTAGTTGTACATTCTCATGTCAGTGGTGTCACCTGTACATTCTCTGTCAGCGGTGTCGCCTGTACATATCTAGTGTTAGCTGTGTCACCTGTACATACTAGTGTTAGCTGTGTCACCTGTACATACTAGTGTCAGTGGTGTCACCTGTACATTCTGCTGTCAGCGGTGTCACCTGTACATACTAGTGTTAGCTGTGTCACCTGTACATACTAGTGTCAGTGGTGTCACCTGTACATTCTCATGTCAGCGGTGTCGCCTGTACATACTAGTGTTAGCTGTGGTGTCACCTGTACATTACTAGTGTCAGTGGTGTCACCTGTACATTCTGTTGTCAGCGGTGTCACCTGTACATACTGGTTTCAGCGGTGTCACCTGTACATACTCGTGTCAGCGGTGTCACCTGTACATTCTCGTGTCAGCGGTGTCACCTGTACATACTAGTGTCAGTGGTGTCACCTGTGCATTCTGCTGTCAACGGTGTCACCTGTACATACTGGTTTCAGCGGTGTCACCTGTACTCGTGTCAGTGGTGTCACCTGTACATTCTCCTGTCAGTGGTGTCACCTGTACATACTGGTGTCAGCGGTGTCACCTGTACTCGTGTCAGTGGTGTCACCTGTACATACTAGAGTCAGCGGTGTCACCTGTACATACTCGTGTTAGCGGTGTCACCTGTACATACTCGTGTCAGCGGTGTCACCTGTACATTCTCGTGTCAGCGGTGTCACCTGTACATACTAGTGTCAGTGGTGTCACCTGTGCATTCTGCTGTCAACGGTGTCACCTGTACATACTGGTTTCAGCGGTGTCACCTGTACTCGTGTCAGTGGGTGTCACCTGTACATTCTCCTGTCAGTGGTGTCACCTGTACATACTGGTGTCAGCAGAGGTGGGGTGTCACCTGTACTCGTGTCAGTGGTGTCACCTGTACATACTAGAGTCAGGGCGGTGTCACCTGTACTCGTGTCAGTGGTGTCACCTGTACATACTAGAGTCAGCGGTGTCACCTGTACTCGTGTCAGCGGTGTCACATGTACATAGTGGTGTCAGTGGTGGATTCTCTCCATCAGAATCGATGACATGAATAATACATCGAAGACCATGTGATCTTCATGGAAGACGCGGCCAGCTTGGTACGACGAGCTCAGAGTGCTGGGTGCTGTTGGGAAAACATCAATTGTCACTTCCGATGAACCGCAGAGTCCCAAATGACAAGAAACGGGACCGCAGAGTCCCCATGTGGCTGCTGATTGGCTGCCACCCCAGAGGGACGTGCGTTGTCCTAGACTGCCTCGGAGAAGCCCTGCAGCCGCCATCTTGCCGTGGTATTGGAACCGCATGCAGCGGCGCGGAACATCTGCTTTGTGTTCAGCTGATGAGGACGAGGAGGAGATAAGCCGAATTCCAGCATACATCGAAACACCCAGCAGAGGGGGAGGGGGGCAGATAAGAGGCCCATGATAAGGACGATCGACCAACAGGGCGAATAATCTGATCTGTGCCAGACTCTGCCAATGGTAGGGGGGCTTATTACAGAACAGGGGGGCTCAGCAACCAATCAGGTGAGACAGATCGCCCGGCATTCTTCTAATGTTAGAAACTGAAAGCCTGAGTCTGAGAACCACACCAAAAATTTCCCCCCCCATCACCCCCCTGACCCCCCATTTTCCCCCCATGATGGGGCACTATCCCTCCCACTGACACCAATGATGGGGCACTATTCTTCCCACTGACACCAAGGATAAGGCACTATTCCTTCCACTGATACCAATGATGGGGCACTATTCCTCCCACTGACACCAATGATGGGGCACTATCCCTCCCACTGACACCAATGACGGGGCACTATTCCTCCCACTGACATCAATGATGGGGCACTATTCCTCCCACTGACACCAATGATGGGGCACTATTCCTCCCACTGACACCAATGATGGGGCACTATTCCTCCCACTGACACCAATGATGGGGCACTGTTTTCCTCCCACTGATGGGGCACACCAATGATGGGGCACTATTCCTCCCACTGACACCAATGATGGGGCACTATTCCTCCCACTGACACCAATGATGGGGCACTATTCCTTCCACTGACACCAATGATGGGGCACTATTCCTCCCACTGACACCAATGATGGGGCACTATTCCTCCCACTGACACCAATGACGGGGCACTATTCCTCCCACTGACATTAATGATGGGGCACTATTCCTCCCACTGACACCAATGACGGGGCACCATTCCTTCCACTGACACCAATGATGGGGCACTATTCCTCCCACTGACACCAATGACTGGACACCATTCCTCCCGCTGACAACAATGATGGGGCACTATTCCTCCCACTGACACCAATGATGGGGCACCATTCCTCCCACTGACACCAATGATGGGGCACTATTCCTCCCACTGACACCAATGATGGGGCACTATTCCTCCCACTGACACCAATGATGGGGCACTATTCCTCCCACTGACACCAATGATGGGGCACTATTCCTCCCACTGACACCAATGATGGGGCGCTATTCCTCCCACTGACACCAATGATGGGGCGCTATTCCTCCCACTGACACCAATGATTCCTCCTACTGACTACAGGTATTATGGTATTTTTTTTACTCCCACTGTCTGATCCCCTAAAGTCTGAAGGACAGTGCAGTGGCCCCTGTATAGGAAGTCTGGAGACCCCAGATGTAATGCATTAGGAATCTCGCTGTGTATGGGGCGGCGCGGGTCTTCATATTCTGCACATTGGATCCGATGTGGTTACACAATAACATTCCTGTATCTTTCTATCTCACACATGTGACTTCTGGAGTTTATTTGCCATTCTTTATCCCATCATAATTACAACCTAACAGTCCAACTTGCGGAGTTCTTCCTTTTTTGGCAAACAGTGCAGATCGAGCAAAGTCTGGCTGGAGGATCAGTGTGAGAAAATGTTCGAGTTGGCGGGTCTGCCGTGTGACATATCTGTCCTTCATACCCCGGATAACAACCAACACATTCATCACAACTGCACTCCGTATATGCTATGGTCTGACCCATCCATCCACCCACCCACCCATCCATCCATGCACCCACCCATCAACCCATCCATCCATCACCCCACCCACCCCCAACCATCAACCCATCCATCCACCCACCCATCCATCAACCCATCCATCCACCCACCCATCCACCCATCATCCATCCACCCATCCATCCACCCACCCATCCATCCACCCACCCATCCATCATCCATCCACCCATCCACCATCACCCATCCATCCACCCACCCATCCACCCATCCATCCACCCATCCATCCATCATCCATCCACCCATCCATCCCACCCATCCATCCCACCCATCCATCCACCCACCCATCCATCCACCCATCCATCCATCCATCCATCCACCCATCCCCATCCATCCACCCATCCATCCATCCATCCATCCACCCACCCATCCTTCCATCCATCCATCCATCCATCCCTCCATCCATCCATCCCTCCACCCATCCATCCATCCCTCCACCCATCCATCCATCCTCCACCCATCCATCCCTCCATCCATCCCGCCATCCATCCATCCACCCATCCATCCATCCATCCCCTCCATCCATCCACCCATCCATCTACCCATCCACCCATCCATCCATCCATCCATCCATCATCCATCCACCCATCCATCATCCATCCACCCACCCATCCATCCACCCATCCATCCACCCATCCATCCACCCACCCATCCTTCCATCCATCCATCCATCCATCCATCCATCCATCCATCCACCATCCTTCCATCCATCCATCCCATCCCATCCCATCCATCCATCCCTCCACCCATCCATCCCCCATCCATCCCGCCATCCATCCCCCATCCATCCATCCATCCACCCATCCATCCATCCATCCATCCACCCAACATATACTGACACCAGATTGCCATCCAGTCCATGGGGCAACTATACTCCCAATCATGTGATTCAGGTGCCAATCCCCTCCAGTCATGGGGTTCAGGTGTTTCAATCCCCTCCCAATCATGTGATTCAGGTGCTCCAATCCCTCTCCATATCATGTGATTCAGGTGTTCCAATCCCCTCCCAATCATGTGATTCAGGTGCTCCAATCCCCTCCCAATCATGTGATTCAGGTGTTCCAATCCCCTCCCTATCATGTGATTCAGGTGTTCCAATCCCCTCCATGGCCACAGGTGTATACAATCAAGCCCCTAGGCATGCAGATGGCTTCTACAAACATTGGTGAAAGAATGGGTCGCTCTCAGGAGCTCAGTGACTCCAAGCGTGGTCCCGTGATAGGTGGCCACCTGGGCAATAAGTCCATCCGTGACATTTCCTGGCTACTAAATGTTCCACGCTCAACTGTTAGTGGGATTATAACAAAGTGGAAGCAACTGGGAAAAAACAGCCACTCAGCCGCCAAGTGGTAGGCCACGTCACATGACAGGGCGGGGTCAGCGCATGCTGAAGCGCACAGTGCGCAGAAGTCACCAACTGTCTGCAGAGTCAATAGCTAAAGACCTCCAAACTTGGTGTGGCCTTCAGATGAGCCCAACAACAGAGCGTAGAGAGCTTCATGGAATGGGTTTCCATGGCCGAGCAGCTGCATCCAAGCCTTCCATCACCAAGTGCAATGCAAAGTGTCGGATGCCGTGGTGTAAAGCACGCCGCCACTGGACTCTAGAGCAGAGGAGACGTGTTCTCTGGAGTGACCAATCACGCTTCTCTGTCTGGCAATCCAATGGACGTATCTGGATTTAGGGGTTGCCAGGAGAATGGTACTTGCCTGACTGCATTGTGCCCAGTGTAAAGTTTGGTGGAGGGGGGATTATGGTGTGGGGGTGTTTTTCAGGGGGTGGCCTTGGCCCCCTAGTTCCAGTGAAGGGAACTCTTAAGGCAACATTTTGGACAATTTCATGCTCCCAACTTTGTGGGAGGAGTTTGGGGATGGCCCCTTCCTGTTCCAACATGACTGCACACCAGAGCACAAAGCAAGGTCCATAAAGACATGGAGGAGCCAGTTTGGGGTGGAGGAACTTGACTGTCCTGCACAGAGTCCTGACCTCAACCCCATAGAACACCTTTGGATGAATTAGAGTGGAGACTGCGAGCCAGGCCTCCTCCCCCGACATCAGTGCCCCTCCCCCAACATCAGGCCTCCCATAGACCCCGACATCAGTGCCTGACCTGACAAATGTGAAGCTGTTATAGCTGGAAGAATGGTCCAACCTTCCCATAGACACCCTCCTAAACCTTGTGGGGGCCTTCCCAGAAGAGTTGAAGTGTTATAGCTGCAAAGGGCGGGGCCAACTCAATATTGAACCCTACGGACTAAGACTGGGGGGCCATTAAAGGTCATGTGTGAGGAAAGGGCGGGGCCAACTCAATATTGAACCCTACGGACTAAGACTGGGGGGCCATTAAAGGTCATGTGTGTGGAAAGGGCGGGGCCAACTCAATATTGAACCCTACGGACTAAGACTGGGGGCCATTAAAGGTCATGTGTAAGGAAAGGGCGGGGCCAACTCAATATTGAACCCTCCTAAAGCTTGTGGACGGCCTTCCCAGAAGGAGTTGAAGCTGTTGTTCCCACTTTGCCACAGAAAGCCAACCTAACCCAATGGGAAATGAGAAGAAAGCAGGTCATGTGAGCGCCCAGTTATGATGTATGGACAGGAAGAGAAGGAGGCCCTATGGGCGCTGGGAATTTTGCACCCTTAGCACCCCCCTGTGTTTGGCCTTGGGGGCCCCGTACACCCCTCATAATGTAATGTTTCTGTCTTGTTGGGAGGAGGATCTCCGCCTGTCGCGTCCTTCGGGTTCTTGGTGTAAGCCGAGACTCTGTGTCACCGCCAGGCTCATATTTACCATCCCCTGTAGGCTCTACGCCAAAGGAAAACATTCCGCCAAGTGAGCGGCCCAGCGATGCAGCGCTCGAATTATCCGACAGTCTGATTTATAGCGTCTAATTAAGAGGAACGCTTGGAAAAGAAAAAAAAAAACGCAGACCTTAATTGCAGCCTCCGTCGCAGATCTATTAAAGGTGCATTCACTGCGAGAGTGTAGAGGCTGCCCAACCCTCCGAGAGTCGGCCTCATATCTCCCGAAACCTCAAAATCTTTCAACCCCAAAACTGAAAATGTACGTTGTATAGGCCAAACTTTTTTTTTTTTTTATCTATGGAGACGGATTAGAAGCACTCGGGGCATCAGAAACGCAGACAATGCAGGGCTGCCCCCTCCAAGTCCCGGAGAGATGTAGAGAAAAGGACCTTCAGAGCCGCTGCAGGTCCACCATATGCAGCAAGGTCCAGAAAAGAGATCCGGCAACTCAAAAACTCTACAAAGTGTTCCTGAACCCCAACAGTACAATCAGTCTGTAGATGCAGCAAAGCGTGCTTGTTATACTCACTGTGGAACCTAAGGGGTTAATCCTCTGCATGGTGTAAAAAGGCTGTTTGATTCTGATCCTCCCCTTCTTCTACTGTCCCCAATCCAACTTTCTGATAGAACAGAGCCTTGGAGGCTTGCACATGCTCAGTTTGGTGTGTATTGCTAGAGAGTTGTTTTTTTTTTCTTTGGGAGAGTGCATGTGATCAGCACAGGGCCAATCAGCACTGTCCAGACAGAGAAGCAGGGGTCCTGCATCCTCCTAGAGCAAAAAAAAACCAAACTCCTACTACAAGCTTTAAGTAGTTAATCACAAGCCCCCACCCCCTCTCCCCTGTGTGGGCTCTCTCGTCGTCTCTTGTCCCCCACCAGGAGCCCGGGACCACAACCACAGTCTTCAGGATTGAGAGCGGAGGGATGGAGAGCGGAGGGAGACCAAGACAGGATGTAGAGCGAAGGGATGGAGAGCAGAGGCATGGAGAGTGGATGGAGACCAAAACAGGATGGAGAGCGGTGGGATGGAGAGTGGAGGGAGACCAAGACAGGATGGAGAGCGGAGGGATGGGAGCAGAGGGATGGAGCAGAGGGATCGAGAGCAGAGGGAGACCAAGACGAAGGAGTGGAGAGTGGAGGGAGGGATGGAGAGCGGACGGATGGAGCAGAGGGATCGAGAGCAGAGGGAGACCAAGACAGGATGGAGAGCGGAGGGATGGAGAGCGGAGGGATGGAGAGTGGAGGGGGACCAAGACAGGATGGAGAGCGGAGGGATGGAGAGCGGAGGGATGGAGCAGAGGGATCGAGAGCAGAGGGAGACCAGGACAGGATGGAGAGCGGAGGGATGGAGAGCGGAGGGATGGAACAGAGGGATCGAGAGCAGAGGGAGACAAGACAGGATGGAGAGCGGAGGGATGGAGAGCGGAGGGATGGAGAGGAGGGATAGAGAGCGGAGAATGGGGAGTCAGGGATGGAGAGCGGAGGACCATGGAGAGCAGGATGGAGAGCGGAGGGATGGAGAGCGGGAGGGATGGAGAGCGGAGGGATGGAGAGCGGAGGGATGGAGAGCGGAGGGATGGAGAGTGGAGGGATGGAGAGCGGAAGGATGGAGAGTGGAGGGATGGAGAGCAGAGGGATGGAGAGCGGAGGAATGGAGAGTGGAGGGATGGAGAGCGGAGGGATGGAGTGGAGGAATGGAGAGCGGAAGGAAGGATGGAGAGCGGAGGAATGGAGAGCGGAAGGATGGAGAGCGGAGGGATGGAGAGTGGAGGAATGGAGAGCGGAAGGATGGAGAGCGGAGGGATGGAGAGTGCAGGGATGGAGAAGGATGGAGAGCGGAGGGATGGAGAGTGCAGGGATGGAGAGCGGAGGGATGGAGAGCGGAGGGATGGAGAGCGGAGGGATGGAGAGCGGAGGGATGGAGAGTGGAGGAATGGAGAGCGGAGGGATGGAGAGCGGAGGGATGGAGAGCGGAGGAATGGAGAGCGGAGGGATGGAGAGTGGAGGATGGAGAGTGGAAGGATGGAGAGCGGAGGGATGGAGAGTGGAGGGAGACCAAGACACATCTTTCCATCTATGCCTCCATCTCCCCTGTAAAGCAAAAAAAAAAAAAACGGAAGTGAGGATGATTTCGCCACGTCTGGTCTCACATCCACCATTGGCCGGTACAGCCAGGGGACACAACGAACCAAGCCAATCTGCACTCGGTCATATGCATTGGAGGGCAGGGAAGACATCGGTGGTCTGTTAGACCCCTAATATCTACAAAAAGGGTACCTGTCACCTGCCCAGTGTTTATTAACCCCTTGTGATGACAATAAAGAAAAAATCAAAAAATTAAGCCGAAACAGTTACATAGTTACATAGTTACATAGTTACACAGTTACATGTTTATTAGTTACCAGTTACATAGTTGTTGATAGACACATAATAGTTACAAAGTTAATAGTTACACAGTTACATAAATATTAAGTTACATAGTTACACGTTACATAGTTACATAGTTACATAGTTACAGTTAGTTACATAGTTACATAGTTAGTCTGGCTGAAAAAAGAGAAAAGTCCATCCAGTTCAACCGTAGAAAACAAAAAAACAAAAGTTAGAATCCTACACCCACAGCTGATCCAGAGGAAGGCAAAAAAAGAAACCTTTCCGTGTTTGGAGATGACATTTCTTTTCCTCCAGATGTAAAGAGCGCCCCCTTGTCCTCTGTGATGACCTCAGGGGGACTTCTACACAGAAATGGAGGAACTTGTCCATCACGTATGAGAGAAGCCCTCGAAATATCGGGTCTGTTGGCACCACTTTGTTGGGTCTGCTGGATACGTACGGCTGATGACACGCCCACCCTGATTGCACAGTCCGAAGCCCTAGGCCGGCCATACACGGGTCGATTTCCGAACGATTTTCGAAATCATTGGTGGCACCGTCGGATTACAGGATGACCGACATTTTCGATTTTTGGTTGAAAAATCATTCGCAAATTTTCCAGCATGCCCGATAAGCAAAATGGGGAGGAACCACAAAAATCGGCCGGTGCCATCGCCCCACTAACAGGGCGAAAATCGGTCGATTATTCTTAGGTCCGATTTTCGTACGAAAATCGTTTGGAAACTGACCCATGTATGGCCGGCCTTTTTATCCAGCGGGAACATAATTCTGGCACCTCCAGAACTGAATGTATGTAATGGCGAGGGGTGCTGGGCTGTGCTGGAGGGTCTATTGATGCTGGCTGCTGGGGGTTATATTTTCACATGAGGGTCTATTGTTGCCATGGAGATCTACTATTGCTGGTGGGGGATATATTGTATGGTTGCTGGGGGGGTCATATTGTATGGTTGCTGGGGGGGGGTCTTATCTTGCTGGGGGGGTCAATTGATACTGTTGAGGGGGGGAATATCGTTGCTTGCTGCTGGAGGATCTATTGATGATGGCTTCTAGGAGTCTATTGTTGCTGGGGTGGATCGGGTTACAAATTCTGAAAGTTCGTGTGTTTTGTAACCCGATGGCGCCACCATTGATTTAAAAATTCAAGATTCTTTTGGAATTTGACTTCTGCAGGCCATACATGGGTCCAATAAGTCGATCACGCAGGATCGGCAACAAGGTGAGAGCAAACTGTAGAGACTTCATTTGAATGCAGAGTAGAAAAAAACGTTCGTTCCAGAGGGCAAGCAACACTAACGCGTTTCGGTCAAACAAGACCTTACAGATCATACGCGGGTCTATCGATGAAAAGAAAGTTCCTAGGACTTGAAAGTCGTCCATACATAAATTAATTCCAACAGAATTTTCATTTGAATTTCGCACCATTAGTGGAAAATTAATTCAGAATTTGACCCATGTATGGTCTGCCAAATGTCCAATTCAGAACAAATTTTTTTTAGAAAATCAGAAATTTTGCACATTTTTTAATCTGATGGTGACAACATTGATTTCAAAATTCAACCAACCAAGCCCTCATCCTCCTGAGGATTCCCCCCCCTCATCCTCCTGAGGATTCCCCCCCCCCCCCTCGTCCTCCTGAGGATTCCCCCCCCTTGCCCTCCTGAGGATCCCCCCCCTCGTCCTCCTGAGGATTCCCCCCCCTCGCCCTCTTGAGGATTCCCCCCCCTTGCCCTCCTGAGGATTCCCCCCCCCCCCCCTCATCCTCCTGAGGATTCCCCCCCCCTCGTCCTCCTGAGGATTCCCCCCCCCTTGCCCTCCTGAGGATCCCCCCCCTCGTCCTCCTGAGGATTCCCCCCCCCCTCGCCCTCTTGAGGATCCCCCCCCCCTTGCCCTCCTGAGGATCCCCCCCCCCTCGTCCTCCTGAGGATTCCCCCCCCCTCGCCCTCTTGAGGATTCCCCCCCTCACCCTCCTGAGGATCCCCCCCCCCCTTGCCCTCTTGAGGATTCCCCCCCTCACCCTCCTGAGGATCCCCCCCCCCCCCCCCCCCCTCGCCCTCTTAAAGAATTCTCCCCCCTCGACCTTCTGAGGATTCCCCCCCTCGCCCTCCTGAGGATTCCCCCCCCTGGCCCTCTTGAGGATTCCTCCCCCCTCACCCTCCTGAGGATTTTCCCCCCCCCCCCTCGCCCTCTTGAGGATTCCCCCCACTCACCCTCCTGAGGATTCCCCCCCTCGCCCTACTGAGGATTCTCCCCCCCTTTCCCTCCTGAGGATTCCCCCCCACTCGCCCTCCTGAGGATTTCCCCCCCTCGCCCTCCTGAGGATTCCCCCCCCCCTCGCCCTCCTGAGGATCCCCCCCCCCCCCCCCCCCGACCAGGCCATATTTTGCGTTACGGCGCTGCGTACCTTTAACTGACAATTGCGCGGTCATGCAACGCCGCACCCAAATTAAATTTATGTCCTTTTTTCCCCATGAATAGAACTTTCTTTCTGTGGTATTTGATCCCCTGTGTGTTTTTTATTTTTTGCGCTATAACCAAAAAAAGACTGACAATTTTGAGAAAAAAAAAACAATTTGTTATAAATTTCATCCAAAATGTATCCCGCTCCGTGTCTTCGCTAAAAAAATCCCAATAATTGTAAATTCATCAGTTTACGTGAAAGTTATAGCGTCTACAAATGGCGGTATATATACTGGGATTTTTTTTTATTCGCTACTAGTAACAGCGGCAATCAGCGACTTATAGCGGGACTGCGGCAGACAGTCTGACACTGGGGGGGAGGGGGAACTGACTTGGTGTCACTGACATCCCCAGTGACACCAATACAGTGATTAGTGCTAATAAAAAGCCCTGACACTGTACTAATGGCACTGGGCAGGAAGGGGTTAAAGTGAGGGGCGATCAAAGGGTTAACTGTGTGCTGGGCATGTTTTACTAGAGGGCGGGGTCTGTGTGCTTCACTGTACTCACACTGCTCCGGATGGCTGTGCTGTGCAGTGTGCCCGAGCCGACAGGGAGGAGGACTGTTAGTAAACAAAACAGTTCTCCTCCCCATCAGTGATTTTCGGAAATCACCGAGCGCCGGCGATTAATTACCGGCCGGGACCCGGTGAGTGACATGCAGAAACGCACCCGGACTGCGTTTCTATAGTGCGAACCGACCCTAAAAGAGGCACCGTTATCCCTGCCCCCCCCCCCCCCAGGGTGAAAGATTAACCCCCCCAGTACAGCAATCCTGGTTATGGGCCGGTTCACACTCCATGCATTTCAGTTCATTTTTTTCTGCATCCAAAACGCACAGAAAATCAGTGTTAGGGTTGTCAGTGTCTTAGTTCACATCAGCGTTTGCAGTTCCGGTGCGTTCCGGGTGCAGAAAAAAAAAAAGTAGAACAGGCGGCATTTTTCTGCACAGAACTGTACTGGAATGTGATAAAACATATCAAAAACGCACCAAAAACGCACTGGAAAGCACATGTCCCTATTTAAATTAAGAGAGGGAAAAAAATGAATTGTTTAAAAAAAGCATCAAAAGCGAACTCGAACACGTCAAAAATGCGCATGCAGAAACGCACCTGGAACGCATCTGGACTGCGTTTCTATAGTGCCCCAAAAAAGGCACCGTTATCACACAGCCCCCCCGGGGTGAAATATTAACCCCCCCAGTACAGCAATCCTGGTTATGGGCCAGTTCACACTCCATGCGTTTCAGTTGTTTTTTTTTTTTTTCTACATCCAAAACGCACAGAAAGTCGGTGATATGGTTGTTGGTGTCATAGTGTCATTGTCAGTGTAAAAAAGTAGAAGAGGCAGCATTTTTTCTGCACAGAACTGTACTGGAACACGCAGAAACGCACTGTAAGGCACCAAAAAATGCACCGGAAACGCACAGAACTGCACTGAAACGCCTTAAAATGCATCAAAAACGCACCGGAATGCACATGTCCCCATTTAAATTGAAGAAAAACAGAGAGAAAAGATGAAATGCATAAAAAATGCACTGGAACATGCCAAAAATGTGCACGCAGAAACGCATCTGGACTGCGTTCTATAGTGTGGCCCTCAATCATAGAATTTTCATTGAAGGAATAGAGAGGGGAAAAAAATTAACCGGAACGCACAGAAATATGCTGGAACACAGTAAAAGACACCAAAAACGCACAAAAAAACGCACAGAAAGTCAGTGATATGGTTGTCAGTGTCATAGTTCACATCAGCGCTCGCAGTTTCCAGTTGCAGAAAAAAAAAAAGTAGAACAGGTCGCATTTTGTCTGCACAGAACTGTTCTGGAACGCGGTAAAACGCATCAAAAACGCACTGGAACGCACATGTGCCATTTACATTGAAGAAATAGAGAGGGAAAAATTAACCGGAACGCACAGAACTGTACTGGAAACGCAGTCAAAATACAAACGCATCAAAAATACACCGGAACGCACAAAAAAATACACCGGAACGCACATGTTCCATTTGCATTGAAGAATTAAAGAGGGGAAAAAATTACCCGGAACGCACAGAACTCTACTGCAACGCGGTAAAACGCACCAAAAACGCATCGGAACGCACATGTCTCTATTTAAATTGAAGAAAAAGAGAGGGGAAAAATGAAATGCATAAAAACCGCACTGGAACGTGCCAAAAACGCACATGCAGAAATGCATCCGGAATGCCTCTGGACTGCGTTTCTATAGTGTGGCCCTCAATCATAGAATTTCCATTGAAGAAATAGAGAGGGGAAAAAAAATTAACCGGAACGCACAGAACTGTACTGGAACTCAGTAAAATGCACCAAAAATGCACCGGAATGCACATGTCTCTATTTAAATTGAACAAAAAGAGGGGAAAAATTAAAGCATCAAAAACGCACTGTAATGCGCCAAAAAAGTGCATGCAGAAACGCATCTGGACTGCGTTTCTATAGTGTGGCCCTCAATCAAAGAATTTCCATTGTAGAAATAGAGAGGGGAAAAAAATTAACCGGAACGCACAGAATTGTTCTGGAATGTGGTAAAACGCATAAAAAATGCACCGAAACGCACCAAAAACGCACTGGAATGCACATGTCCCATTTACATTGAAGAACTAGGGGAAAAAAATTAACCAAAATGCACAGAACTGTACTGGGACGCGGTAAAACGTATAAAAAAACGCACCGGAACGCACCAAAAACACACTGGAACGCACATGTCTCTATTTAAATTGAAGAAAAAGAGAGGGGAAAAATGAAATGCATACAAAAAGCATCAAAAACGCACTGGAATGTGCAAAAAAACGCGCATGCAGAAATGCATCCAGAACGCATCTGGACTGCGTTTCTATAGTGTGGCCCTCAATCAATCATAGACGTTCCTTTGCTGAGCCTTCCAACGTTTGGACCCGAAGTGGGACATCATGGTTGCTGCTGCTGTTGCTCTCCCTGAATCTCTGATCAGAAGTCGTCTCCCAGGCGAGACCCATCCTTCCCGGGACCCCGAATATAATTTCTGATGCAGCTTAGAGGTCCCTTGAACCAAGCTGGCCGGTCCCTAGATCCAAGCTGGTCGGTCCCTAGAACCAAGCTGGTCTGGTCCCTAGAACCAAGCTGCCTGGTCCCTAGAACCAAGCTGGTCCGATCCCTAGAACCAAGCTGGCCGGTCCCTAGATCCAAGCTGGGCCGGTCCCTAAAACCAAGCCAGTCCCTAAAACCAAGCTGGTACCGGTCCTAGGTCCCTAGTCCCTAGAACAAGCTGGCTGGGCCCTGTCCCTAGAACCAAGCTGGTCCCGGTCCCTAGAACCAAGCTGGCCGGTGCCTAGAACCAAGCTGGTCTGGTCCCTAGAACCAAGCTGGTCCGGTCCGGCTGGTCTGGTCCCTAGAACCAAGCTGGTGGCCCGGAACCAACCAAGCTGGCCTTAGAACCAAGCTGGTCCGGTCCTTAGAACCAAGCTGGTCTGGTCCCTAGAACCAAGCTGGTCCCTAGAACCAAGCTGGCCGGTCCCTTGCAGCAACGCCTGGTTTCTATTTAGCCGCCTCGGCCAGGTGACACCAGAAGCCCCAACTATGGAAAGACTCGGCAGAAGAACAAATGTTGTTTTGTCCGCAGACTTGGAGAGGAACCACATCTGGAGTCAATCACAGACCTACCGCCTCCTGTTGGTCCACACTGGCCATGTATCTGGGGAGAAGCCACGAGGGTCCAGGAGTAGGTCAGCAAAACCTTGAAGTCCATCAAAAATCCAAACTCCGCCTCCAGAAGAGCGCCCCCCGCAGACGCACCTCTTGGTCAAACCATTATTGAAGTGGTTGTAGAAGCTGAAGGTGCATGAAGGCAAAAAAAAAACCCTCTGTGTGCTGCTCCTGCCCCCCCGATACCTACCTGAGACCCCTCTCGATCCAGAAATGTGCACGGGAGCAGGGGCGGACTGACAACTCATGGGGCCCCCGGGCAATAGGGGATCATGGGGCCCCTGTGTCCTTTCCCAAACTCAAAAAAGCCTATGAAAAAGGTACCATAGGCATCTCATGGGGCCCCCTACTGACCCCGGGCCCTCGGGCAGCGCCCGAGTTTCCAAATGGTCAGTCCGCCCATGCACGGGAGCCTCAGCTGTCCCGGGTCTCTTTCTCCTCATTGGCTGAGACACAGCCATTGGCTCCCACTGCTGTCAATCACAGCCAATGAACCAATGAGGAAAGAGTGTGGCCAAAGCCGTGGAAGGCGAGGCTCGGGAGTGAACATGCACCAGTGGCCCCATAACAAGCGGCTTGCTATTGAGGGGCAATAGGTCAAGGGGAAGGAGCCAGGAGCGCCAACGGGGGACCCAAGAAGAAGAGGATGGGGGCTGCTCTGTGCACAACCATTACACAGAGCAGGTAAGTATGATATGTTTGTTAGTTGAAAAAAAAAAAAACCTTTAGAGCGGGGGTCTCCAAAGTGTGTAAGCAAAGGGCCAGTTTACCGTCCTCCAGGCTTTAGGGGGGCCGGACTGGACAAGAAAATACCCCAACATCAGTGCCCCATTGTTGGCATCAATGGAAGAATAGTGTCCATTGATGGTGTCAGTAGGGGAATGGTGTCAGTAGGGGAATTGGTGTCCCATCATTGGTGTCAGTAGGGGAATTGGTGTCCCATTGATGGTGTCAGTAGGGTGGTGTAGGGTCAAGGGGAATTGGTGTCCCACCATTGGTGTCAGTAGGGGAATTGGTGTCCCATTCATTGGTGTCAGTAGGGGAATTGGTGTCCCATTGATGGTGTCAGTAGGGGAATTGGTGTCCCATCATTGGTGTCAGTAGGGGAATTGGTGTCCCATTGATGGTGTCAGTAGGGAAATTGGTGTCCCACCATTGGTGTCAGTAGGGGAATTGGTGTCCCACCATTGGTGTCAGTAGGGGAATTGGTGTCCCATTGATGGTGTCAGTAGGGGTGTCCCATTTGGTGTCCCGCCATTGGTGTCAGTAGGGGAATTGGTGTCCCATTGATGGTGTCAGTAGGGGAATTGTCAGTAGGGGTGTCCCACATTGGTGTCATTGGTGTCAGTAGGGGAATTGGTGTCCCCCATTGATGGTGTCAGTAGGGGAATTGGTGTCCCATTGATGGTGTCAGTAGGGGAAAATTGGTGCCCCATCATTGGTGTCAATTGGTAAAATAGTGCCCCAAGGGCCAGATAAAGGCAGGCAAAGAGCCACATCCGACCCCTGAGCCGCAGTTTTGGAGACCACTGTCTTAGAATCACTTAAAGCGGTTGTAGACCCCCCATATACCCAGTGACTCCTCCTACATGAGTTGTACCTGTTTATCTGCTCCTGTTCTTCTCTACATCCATTCAAAGTGCTGATTTTTTAAAGCTTGTCTGAGAATTCAGAAAAAAATCTGCTAGAGGTCCCTCCCCTGTCACCATTTATCTCTTGGTGTCAGGAGAACTCATCAGAAGTGACTTATGTAGATATTAGAGGAATGAAGCCGTGGACAGAAATGACACTTAGTGCTCGTATCTAAAAACGTCGGCTTTAACATTTCTACATTCATGGCATTCCGTACAACGCGGGAAGTCTTCATTTCTTCAGTTCAGGTCCATGTTAGGGGGTTTGTGGTGGTGGAGGAAATCTATCCTTTGATCTTTTATCTTCTGATATTTTATTTTGGGCACTCTGTGAGGCATTTACAGTATTTACAGTGTTTGTAGATTGATTGATTCGATAGTTGGGTTGACTGGTTGCTTAAAAGTAGATTCCCCCCAGCAACAATAGACCCCCCCCCAGCAACAATAGATCCCTCCAGCAACAATAGACCCCCAGTAACAATAGACCTAGCCCCCCCAGCAACAATAGACCTCCCCCCCAGCAACAATAGACCCCCAGTAACAGTAGACTCCCCAGCAACAATAGACCCCCCAGCAACAATAGACCCCCAGTAACAATAGACCTCACCCCCCAGCAACAATAGACCTCACCCCCCCCAGCAACAATAGACCTCCCCCCCAGCAACAATAGACCCCCCCCAGTAACAGTAGACTCCCCAGCAACAATAGACCCCCCAGCAACAATAGACCCCCAGTAACAATAGACTACCCCCCAGCAACAATAGACCCACAGCAACCATAGACCCCCAGCAACAATAGATCACTCTAGACCCAGCAACAATAGATCACTCTCTAAAAGTATATCCCTTCCAGAGACAACTGACCCCCCCCCCCCCCCCCTCAGCCAGAGCCATGGATAAGGGGGTACCACCAGTCCTCCTGTACGGGGCCCAGGCCAGCAGGGGGGCCCAGACAGCTGGGTGAATCGGATGTGGGCAGGGAGGGTGATTGGCACGGTGGGGGGGGGGCCAATTACTGGAACTGATCCCCTATTTGGCTTTCTCTGCAGCAGCTGAAAGCCGGCCTCTTCTCCTCTCCTTCCCACTGATTTTCAGCTGCTGCAGAGAAAGCCATACAGGGGGATCGGTTCCAGTAATTGCCAATGCCCCCCAACGCACCCATCACCCTCCATGTTCACCATATGTTTCCCCCTGCTGCCCAGGCACCACTGTGTGCCCCCCACCCCCCGCAGTGCTGCCCGGCTTCTTTCCTCTCTTTCCCAGCGGAAGCTGTAAGCACAAAATAGGATCCTTCAGGATGGAGAGTGGGGGAAGGGTCCGGTAAATATGTCACAGTTACCAGCCCTGCCCCTTTCTTTTCTGAAGGAACACAATGAGTGATCGGTACCGATCACTCACTGTGTTCATTCATAACGGAAGCCTAGTAAACAGTGGGGATTTTTTTTTGGGGGGGGGGGGCCCTCTCAGGTTGGCTGTATGGGACCCTGTAGATTCTAACAGCAGCCCTGCCCCCAGCAACATATGACTCCTCCCCACCCAGGAATAATAGACCCCCCCACCAGCACACCCCAGCAGCCCTTGCCATTATATACATTCAGTATAATGCGTTCCCCCATATTGCCTCTGCAAAAAAAGCCCTTCTGAATTGGGCAACAAGGCCTACACATTGTCGGGGGGGTTTAATGGAGGATAGGCTTTTGGGGTGACACCGGAAGGGTCCCATCTTCTATGAGATGATGGTTTTTGGTTTTCTGTATGCAAAAAAAAAAAAGAAGCCATATCTAAACATCAACTTTACCATTTCCAAATATTCCCTATAAAATAGCTAGTCTTCACTTTTTGAGTTCAGGTCCATTTTAAGGTGGTTGAGATGGTGGAGGAAGGCTGGATGCCTCTCGGTATATGTTGTACCCCCTGTTTCTACTGCTAGCCTGGATTGAACACATCTGTACACTTTTTTACCGAGGTGAACAGAATCAAACATCACAAAAAAAGAAGCGTACTCTTGGGGGAAACACAAGAAAATTGATTGGGGCGTCTCGTTGAACTTTGGCCTTCAGAATAAACTTCATACATAGGAGTCCCGGCTCGCCTCCAGCGCATACATTCAGTATAATGCGTTCCCCCATATTGCCTCTGCAAAAAAGCCCCTCTGAATTGGGCAACAAGGCCTACACATTGTCGGGGGGGGGTTAATGGAGGATAGTCTTTTGGGGGGTGACACCGGAAGGGTCCCATCTTCTATGAGATGATGGTTTTCTGTATAGTTTCTGTATGGACAAAAAAAGAAGCCATATCTAAACATCAACTTTACCATTTCCAAATATTCCCCATAACATAGCTAGTCTTCACTTTTTGAGTTCAGGTCCATTTTAAGGGTGGTGGAGGAAGGCTGGATGCCTCTCGGTATATGTTGTACCCCTGTTTCTTCTGCTAGCCTGGATTGAACACATCTGTACACTTTTTACCGAGGTGAACAGAATCAAACATCACAAAACAAGAAGCGTACTCTTGGGGGAAACACAAGAAAATTGATTGGGGCGTCTCGTTGAACTTTGGCCTTCAGAATAAACTTCATACATAGGAGTCCCGGCTCGCCTCCAGCACATACATTCAGTATAATGCGTTCCCCCATATTGCCTCTGCAAAAAAAGCCCTTCTGAATTGGGCAACAAGGCCTACACATTGTCGGGGGGGGGGGGTTAATGGAGGATAGTCTTTTGGGGTGACATCGGAAGGGTCCCATCTTCTATGAGATGATGGTTTCCTATATGTACAAAAAAAAAAACATATCTAAACATCAGCTTTACCATTTCCAAATATTCCCCATAACATAGCGAGTCTTCACCTTTTGAGTTCAGGTCCATTTTAAGGTGGTGGAGGAAGGCTGGATGCCTCTCGGTATATGTTGTACCCCCCGTTTCTACTGCTAGCCTGGATTGAACACATCTGTACACTTTTTACCGAGGTGAACAGAATCAAACATCACAAAAAAAGAAGCGTACTCTTGGGGGAAACACAAGAAAATTGATTGGGGCGTCTCGTTGAACTTTGGCCTTCAGAATAAACTTCATACATAGGAGTCCCGGCTCGCCTCCAGCGCACAGGAGGTTAAGTCGGAGTTTATAGGAGCCCATCTGTTCTTTGTTAGGACCCTGATGACTTAAACACTGAAGTAAAATGGTACAAGAGCGTCGCCCCCCTTAATTGTAGGCTGTTTAACTGACTACAGAGACCCCGCACGGCCTCATAAAGGCGCACACATCAGTGGAAACCCAAGAAGACGTTTGTGCAGAGTGGTTGGAGGAGACAGCGAGGCTTTCCTAGGATAGTCTACCAGGATTGTGGGAAGAGGCAGCAGATCCAGAGCTCATTATTTAATATAAAGGGGGTATATATATTCAGGAATGAGCTCATCTTACATCATGAAATATACCGTTCCTTTTTCACATCACCTTAATTGCATGTGCTCTTATGATTGATAACATGTGCATTCCTGATCTTTCACAGCACATGTAGTGGGGGCAAGAAAGATTTTGCAACAGACATTCCAAATGTGAAAAGTTATATAACGCAGAATCTATCGCACAGGAAAACACATGATATTCATCTGCACCAATCTAACCTTCCTGTAGGTTTCTACATTCCCAGAATCCTCACAACGGTTTCAGAAATTTGTTATTCTTTATTCTGTGTCCAAATAACTATGAATATGGCTTGCCCCCCTACTGCTGATCTGCCTGCCCCCTACTGCTGATCTGCCTGCCCCCCTACTGCTGATCAAACTGCCCCCTACTGCTGATCAACTGCCCCCTACTGCTTAAACTGATCAAACTGCCCCCTACTGATCCAACTTGCCCCCTACTGCTGATCAAACTGATCAAACTGCCCCCTACTGCTGATCAAACTGCCCCCTACTGCTGATCTGCCTGCCCCCTACTGCTGATCTGCAACTGCCCCCTACTGCTGATCTGCCTGCCCCCTACTGCTGATCTGCCTGCCCCCTACTGCTGATCAAACTGCCCCCTACTGCTGATCTGCATCTGCCCCTATTGCTGATCAAACTGCCCCTACTGCTGATCCAACTGTGCCCCCTACTGCTGATCAAAGCTGCCCCCCTACTGCTGATCTTCCTTCCCCCTACTGCTGATCAAAACTGCCCCCTACTGCTGATCAAGCTGCCCCCTACTGCCGATCTGCCTTGCCCCCTACTGCTGATCTGCCTGCCCCCTACTGCTGATCAAACTGCCCCCTACTGCTACTGTGCTGATCAAACTGCCCCCTACTGCTGATCTGCCTGCCCCCTACTGCTGATCAAACTGCCCCCTACTGCTGATCAAACTGCCCCCCTACTGCTGATCAAACTGCCCCTACTGCTAATCAAACTGCCCCCCTACTGCTAATCAAACTGCTTCCACTGCTGCTGATCTGCCTGCCCTCTACTGTTGATAAAACTGCCCCCTACTGCTGATCAAACTGCCCCCTACTGCTGATCAAACTGCCCCTACTGCTGACCAAACTGCCCCATACTGCTGATCAAACTGCCCCCTACTGCTGATCAAACTGCCCCCTACTGCTGATCAAACTGCTGCCTACTGCTGATAATGCCTGCCCCCTCCCTGCCTCCTACTGATGATCAAACTGCCCCCTACTGCTGATCAAGCTGCCCCCTACTGCTGATCTGCCTGCCCTCTACTGCTGATCAAACTGCTGCCCCCTACTGCTGATCAAACTGCCGCCTACTGCTGATCCAACTGCCCCCTACTGCTGATCTGCCTGCCCTCTACTGCTGATCAAACTGCCCTCTACTGCTGACCAAACTGCCGCCTACTGCTGATCAAACTGCCCCCTACTGCTAATCTTGCCTGCCTCCTACTGATGATCAATCTGCCCCCTACTGCTGATCTGCCTGCCCTCTACTGCTGATCAAACTGCCCCCTACTGCTGATCTGCCTGCCCCCTACTGCTGATCCAACTGCCCCCTACTGCTGATCCAACTGCCCCCTACTGCTGATCCAACTGCCCCCTACTGCTGATCAAACTGCCCCCTACTGCCGATCAAACTGCCTCCTACTGCTGATCTACCTGCCCCCTACTGCTGATCTGCCTGCCCCCTACTGCTGATCTGCCTGCCCTCTACTGCTGATCTGCCTGCCCCCTACTGCTGATCTGCCTGCCTCCTACTGCTGATCAAACTGCCCCCTACTGCTGATCAAACTGCCCCCTACTGCTGATCAACCTGCCCCCTACTGCTGATTAAACTGCCTCCTACTGCTGATCTGCCTGCCCTCTATTGATGATCAATCTCCCCTCTACTGATGATCAGCCTGCGCCCACTACTGATCTATCTGCCCCTTCTACTAATCAGCCTGCCCTCTACTGCGGATTAACCTGATCATCCTGGACTCTACTGCTGATCTGTCTGCCCCCCACTGGTGATCAGCCTGCCCCCTATTGCTGATAAGCCTGCCCTCTATTGCCTACTAATCTGCCCCCTACTGCTGATCAATCTGATGAATCTCTAATACAGAATATCATCTGATGAATCTCTAATACAGAATATCATCGGATGAATCTCTAATACAGAATATCATTGGATGAATCTCTAATACAGAATATATCATTGGATGATTCTCTAATACAGAATATCATTGGATGAATCTCTAATACAGAATATCATTGGATGAATCTCAAATACAGAATATCATCGGATGAATCTCTAATACAGAATATCATCTATGAATCTCTAATACAGAATATCATCGGATGAATCTCGAATACAGAATATCATCGGATGAATCTCTAGTGAATCTCAGAATATCATCGGATGAATCTCTAGTACAGAATATCATTGGATGAATCTCAAATACAGAATATCATTGGATGAATCTCGAATACAGAATATCATCGGATGAATCTCTAATACAGAATATCATTGGATGAATCTCTAGTACAGAATATCATTGGATGAATCTCTAGTACAGAATATCATTGGATGAATCTCTAGTACAGAATATCATCGGATGAATCTCTAGTACAGAATATCATCGGATGAATCTCTAATACAGAATATCATCGGATGAATCTCTAATACAGAATATCATCGGATGAATCTCTAATACAGAATATCATTGGATGAATCTCTAATACAGAATATCATTGGATGAATCTCTAATACAGAATACAGAATATCATTGGATGAATCTCTAGTACAGAATATCATTGGATGAATCTCTGATACAGAATATCATTGGATGAATCTCTAATACAGAATATCATTGGATGAATCTCTAATACAGAATATCATCGGATGAATCTCTAATACAGAATATCATTGGATGAATCTCTAATACAGAATATCATCGGATGATTCTCATAATCACAATCAGAATAAAGCATAATACAAAGGTGTTCCTATAGGAGTTGCAGGGACCTCAACTGCGACCCGGCCCCATGCTGCAGGGGGCCCATGCGGCCCCCCTGTATGCCTGGAAAGGAGGGGCAGCAGGGACGGGCTGCATATAGAGGAATCGATCTCTCATTTTTCATCCTCTACCACAAGTAGACATTCAGCGGCTGCAGGAGGAAAATGGAGAGATCAGTTTCTCCAATTTCTCTATATGCAGTCACCCCCCCACCACTCTGTCCTATCCAGCTCTTTCTTGCTTGCCCCCCCCAGCCCCCACCCCGTGTTCTCTGTCCCCTGTGCTCTCTAGTCCCCTGTGCTCTCTGCCCCCTCATGCTCTCTGGCCCCCGGTCCCCTGTGCTTTCCGCGCCAATTCTCTTAGGCACCCCGTGCTTTCTGCCCCCAACGCCTCTGCCCCCTGTGCTCTCGCCACCCAACTCTCTGCCCCCTGTGCTCTCCAGCCCCCAATGCTCCCTGCCCCCTGTGCTCTCTGGCCCCCAATGCTCCCTGCCCCCTGTGCTCTCTCTGCCCCCTGTGCTCTCCAGCCCCCAATGCTCCTTGCCCCCCCCAACGCTCTCTGCCCCCTGTGCTCTCTGGCCCCCAATGCTCTCTGCCCCCTGTGCTCTCCAGCCCCCAACGCTCTCTGCCCCCTGTGCTCTCTGGCCCCCAATGCTCTCTGCCCCCTGTGCTCTCCAGCCCCCAACGCTCTCTGCCCCCTGTGCTCTCTGGCCCCCAATGCTCTCTGCCCCCTGTGCTCTCCAGCCCCCAATGCTCTCTGCCCCCTGTGCTCTCTGGCCCCCAATGCTCCCTGCCCCCTGTGCTCTCTGGCCCCCAATGCTCCCTGCCCCCTGTGCTCTCTGGCCCCCAATGCTCCTTGCCCCCTGTGCTCTCCAGCCCCCAACGCTCTCTGCCCCCTGTGCTCTCCAGCCCCCAACGCTCTCTGCCCCCTGTGCTCTCCGGCCCCCAATGTTCCTGCCCCCTGTGCTCTCTGGCCCCCAATGCTCCCTGCCCCCTGTGCTCTCTGGCCCCCAATGCTCCCTGCCCCCTGTGCTCTCCAGCCCCCAACGCTCTCTGCCCCTTGTGCTCTCTGGCCCCCTGCGCTCTCCACCCCTTTGCTTTTTCGCCCCCCCCCCTGAATTTCTACGGGTTCCCCCCTCCCTCTCCCGCTGGCTGCTGCCGGATATGTCAGGAAGGAGAGGGGGGAAGGGGCCAGTAAATGTGTCATTTACCGACCCTTTCCTTTTCTGAATGGACAACCAGTGATTGGTACTGATCACCGACTCCATTCATAACTGAAAGGTAGTAAACTGTGTTCTCTATAGTTCAGTTTATGAATGGATGGGAAGTCTCTGTACAGAACTATTCCTGTCCATTCATTCAGTACAGCTGAGGCTGCAGAGATGGAGATTGAGGGCTGTGTCCTCAATCTCCTTTCTCTGTCCCAAAGGTGGAACATCAGAGGTCTGATTAGACCCTTGATATATTTCACCAAAGCCCCCAAACGTCGCTCCTAAACAAAATTGTAAAAATAATAAAAAAAAAAAAAAAAAGTAAAAAATAAGAATAAAATAAAAAAACTAGTGACACCAGTGGCGGAACTACCAGGGTCACAAAGGACGCACTTGCTACTAGGTCCTGGTGTTCTGCCACCGGGCTCAGAGGGAAGGCCCCTGGCTGGGAGACAGGGGGGCCCTTCATGGTTTCTGGCACCGGAGCTCTGAAGGTTCTAGTGACACCACTTACATGGGATTGTCAGTGACTAGACTAAGAACGATCGATCCTCCAGTTTTATAAAATGTTGTCCAACCACCAGAGCGATGGAAGATGATTGCTCCTCAGTTGCTCTGGCTAGTTTGCACCATTTCTGCTCAGCAGTAAATCACGTCTTCTCCTCTCCCCTCCTTCGGTCTGATTTTTGAATACGATTCAATTCCGTGTAGATCAGTGGAAAAAAAAAGCAAAAGTACAAAAACTCGCAGCCTATAAATGGAGATGTTAGCAATCCCAATAAAAGGACTCAAATTCTGGGATCTGCAGTAAAGACGTGTGCCAGTCTCTGTGCATCCAGAACCACCAGCCCAACCTGCAATCTGCCTTAAAGGGGACGTCCACTTTCGTTACAAAAAAAATTATTTAGCAAATGAAATTGCCGCGTAAGTTATTTGGTAATTTATTATTAAAATGACCTTTCCATTTCCATCAGTAATTTTTTAAAACTGTTAAAAAAAAAAAAAAAAAAAGAGCTCTGTGCACCATTCATGTATAGAACCCCCCATGGAAGAGAAATATATTTGAAATATATTTTAAAAATATTCTTCCCAAATATATTGCCATATTTTTGAAATGCTACAATTTTGGCCGTATTCAATATACTTCAAAATATATTTCAATAAATAAATATATATAATATAAATATATAATATATATATATATATATATATATATAATATAGTTTATAATATATATATTTATTTATTGAAATATATATATATATATATATATATTTCATGTTGAAATGCCATTTTATTACAAAATATATGAAAAATATTTTTAAAAATACATTTCAAAAATACTGTATGTCTTTAATAATACAAATCTACATTTTTTGGAATGCATTTACAAATATATGTTAAAAAAAATCTGAAAAAAATATTTTAAAAAATATATATTTTTAAAATTATATATTTTTTAAACATATTCTTCATTTTTTTTTAACAAATAAAAAAGTCATTTTAACATACGTTTTTACATATATTTGTAGACGCATTCCAAAAATGTAGATTTGTATTTTAAGGGACATACAGTATATTTGAAATGTATTTTTAAAAATATTTTTCATATATTTTGTAATAAAAACGCATTTCAACATGCAGATATATATATATAATTGAAATATATTGAATATGGACAAAATTGTAGCTTTTCAAATATATTTCAATATATTTGGGAAGAATATTTTTAAAATACATTTCAAATATATTTTTCTTCCATGTGTGTGACACCCCCAGAAATGTCATTTCCTGCTTGTGCTATTGGCTCACTAAGATACTGTACAAGTCAGATTTTAGGCATCCTCTGCAATAGTGATGGGTGGCATGTTCGAGTTGAACACAAGGGCGGACTGACATCTCATGGGGCCCCCGGGTAATAGGAAATCATGGGGCCCCTGTGTCCTTGCCTACACTCATCAATACCCAAAAAAGCCTATGAAAGTACCAGGGGCATCTCATGGGGCCCCCTACTGACCCCGGGCCCTCGGGCACTGCCCAGGTGCCCGAATGGTCAGTCCGCCCCTGGTCAAACATGTTCGCCCCACGAGCCCTGACAGTGCATTGTGATTGGTCAAAGCATTGCACCTGACCTGTCACAAGCATGATGATGTCACAAGGGGGTGGGGTGATCCCGCCCCCTTGTGACATCATCGCCCTATTTAAGAACTGTCATCCCGGTGCAGCTGTCAGATGGTGGAAGCCAGTGTTGAGGGCGGAGCAGATTTTTTTTTCCTTTTTTGAGGGCGGGCATCGTGATTGACGTTGAATCTACTTCGCGGGACATTGTCAAAGACGGTCTCCGGTCATTTTTACACTACACTACTTTTTTTGTGAATGGGTAGCGGTACCATGTACCCCATACTCATTCACATTGGGGGGCGGGATCTGGTGGCCCCCTTGTTAAATGGGGATTCCAGAGTCTTATAAGTCCCCTGCTCCGCAGACCCCACAACCACAGGCCATGGTTGTGGGGAAGAGGCCCTTGTCCCCATCATGACTAGGGTAACCCATATGTCTCCAAGTCCTTCTACATCTCACCATAGCTACCCTCCCAACGTATACTAAGTAAAAAATGACCAAAGACCCAAGTTGGAGAAAACTGATCAGCTTGGCCCTTTATTAACACCTAAACCAAAATAACATTCCTTAAAACAGGAAAACATATATCTGAACCCAGGGGTGGACTGACAACTCATGGGGCCCCCGGGCAATAGGGGATCATGGGGCCCGTGTCCTTGCCCAAACTCAAAAAAGCCTATGAAAAAGGTACCAGGGGCATCTCATTGGGCCCCCTACTGACCCCGGGCCCTCAGGGCAGCGCCCGAGTTTCCAAACGGTCAGTCCGCCCCTGCCTGAACCAAATGCCATAACATACAGGTTGCCGGTCTTAGGAGGCACTTGAGAACCAACATCAGGTTGTGTATCTGTGTTACAACTTCACGATCCCCAGCCGCAAAACACTGGTTCGGGGTCAAACCCACTTTTCTGCAGATACCAACTTGTTACCACTTCCCGGATAATACCCCATGAACTGGGATCCAACAGAGGGCGCCATACCTTAGATGGGTCACTGCTATGAACTGCTCAAAAATGTTAACACCTCCAAAGACCCCAACCACCAAAGGACCCAGGATCCGAACAACACCAATAGGGCGAGATTGCGGGAAGATTCCTACTCGTCTGCTGCTCCCAGGGATTTGCCGCTCTTGGTCTCCTCCTCATAACTCCACCCCCAGCAGCTCCACCTACTCTCTGCAACATCCAATCCAATAAGTGACCGCCTTTTATGATCAACTGTATCTTTAACCCTGTCCTGCCTTGTATCCCCTGTCCCCCTTCTCATGTAGCCCTTCACCTATTTTTTTTTTTGCTTCGGCTTTATCTATATGGAGACCAGATGCTTTGATGAGAGGAGTCCCTTTGCCCCAAAGCACCCCCCCCCCACCAAATTCCTATGGTCAGGTGCATTGCTTTGGCCAATCACAGAGCGCAGTGCATTGTGGGGAGCGGCGGGTGCACAGCCTGCCAAACGCCCCTACCGTTCGTGTTCACCGAATGGCCCATGTTTGAGTCGAACGTGAGTTCGACTCAAACATCACTAGAAGAGAACCACCAACTGAACAGTGACTACAATTATCAGCTGATACAAATGGGAATCACGAGCAGGGGCGGACTGACCATTCGGAAACTCAGGCACTGCCCGAGGGCCCGGGGTCAGTAAGGGGCCCCATGAGATGCCCCTGGTACCTTTCATAGGCTTTTTTGGGTGTGGTTTGAGTGTGGGCGAGGACACAGGGGCCCCATGATCCCCTATTGCCCGGGGGCCCCATAAGTTGTCAGTCCACCCCTGATCACGAGCGTCACATCCCAAAAACAAACGAATAAGCAGAAAAAATAGGACAATGTAGGACTTTTCAGGTGCTAAGAGCCTCAGGAATGGAAAACAACTGACTAAAGTATTCAAACTTCACATATTTTATTTCACACAAGATGTTAAACAACATTTAAAATACAGAGAAAATCAATAAATTAATGTGCAGAAATCAGTGCACCGATCATCATGGCGAAAGCCTAAAATATCCCACCCACCATATAGATGCCCCAATAGAACTCTACTAGATGTGAGAAACAATAGAAATAGCTTGACGCTACAATTGGTGGTTCGAGGCATAATTAGTCTCAACGCGTTTCATGGGTTAAGCTTCTCAAGGTGAAAGACCCTCAAGGTGAAATTGTTTGTATGCATGAAGATAGGTGGCGCTGTAGAGGACAGAAAAGGGACATGAACCCAGACTTGGAACCAAGCAGGAGGAACGTATATTGGGGTAGGTTTAAGGACCAGGTGGGGTATCCCATTTTTTTTTAATCAAATAGACTATATTGCCAAAAGTATTGGGGCGCCGGCATTTCCACGCACATGAACTTTAATGGCCTCCCAGTCTTAGTCCGTAGGGTTCAATATTGAGTAGCCCCGCCCTTTCCACACACATGACCTTTAATGGTCCCCCAGTCTTAGTCCGTAGGGTTCAATATTGAGTTGGCCCCGCCCTTTCCACACACATGACCTTTGATGGCCCCCCAGTCTTAGTCCGTAGGGTTCAATATTAAGTTGGCCCCGCCCTTTCCACGCACATGACCTTTAATGGCCTCCCAGTCTTAGTCCGTAGGGTTCAATATTGAGTTGGCCCCGCCCTTTGCAGCTATAACAGCTTCAACTCTTCTGGGAAGGCCGTCCACAAGGTTTAGGAGGGTGTCTATGGGAAGGTTGGACCATTCTTCCAGAAGCACATTTGTCAGGTCAGGCACTGATGTCGGGGGAGGAGGCCTGGCTCGCAGTCTCCGCTCTAATTCATCCCAAAGGTGTTCTATGGGGTTGAGGTCAGGACTCTGTGCAGGACAGTCAAGTTCCTCCACCCCAAACTGGCTCCTGCATGTCTTTATGGACCTTGCTTTGTGCACTGGGGGGCAGTCATGTTGGAACAGGAAGGGACCATCCCCAAACTTTTCCCACAAAGTTGGGAGCATGAAATTGTCCAAAATGTCGCCTTAAGAGTTCCCTTCACTGGAACTAGGGGGCCAAGCCCAACCCCTGAAGAACAACCCCACACCATAATCCCCCCTCCACCAAACTTGACACTTGGCACAATGCAGTCAGGCAAGTACCGTTCTCCTGGCAGCTGCCAAACCCGGACACGCCCATCAGATTGTCAGACAAAGAAGTGTGATTGGACACTCCAGAGGACATGCCTCCTCTGCTCTAGAGTCCAGTGGCGGCGTGCTTTACACCACGACATCTGACGCTTTGCATTGCACTTGGTGATGGAAGGCTTGGATGCAGCTGCTCGGCCATGGAAACCCATTCCATGAAGCTCTCTACGCACTGTTGTTGGGCTCATCTGAAGGCCACACCAAGTTTGGAGGTCTTTAGCAATTGACTCTGCAGACAGTTGGCGACTTCTGCGCACTGTGCGCTTCAGCATGCGCTGACCCCGCCCTGTCATGTGACGTGGCCTACCACTTGGTGGCTGAGTTGCTGTTCCCAGTTGCTTCCACTTTGTTTATAATCCCACTAACAGTTGAGCGTGGAATATTTAGTAGCCAGGAAATGTCACGGATGGATTTATTGCCCAGTTGGCCACCTATCACGGGACCACGCTTGGAGTCACTGAGCTCCTGAGAGCGACCCATTCTTTCACCAATGTTTGTGAAAGACCTGACAAATGTGCTTCTGGAAGAATGGTCCAACCTTCCCATAGACACCCTCCTAAACCTTGTGGACGGCCTTCCCAGAAGAGTTGAAGCTGTTATAGCTGCAAAGGGTGGGGCCAACTCAATATTGAACCCTAAGGACTAAGACTGGGGGGCCATTAAAGGTCATGTGCGTGGAAAGGGCGGAGCCAACTCAATATTGAACCCTACGGACTAAGACTGGGGGGGGCATTAAAGGTCATGTGTGTGGAAAGGGCGGAGCCAACTCAATATTGAACTCTACGGACTAAGACTGGGGGGCCATTAAAGTTCATGTGCGTGGAAAGGCAGGCGGCCCAATAATTTTGGCAATATGGTGGGTTTACTCGGCGTAACATCATCTTTTATATTTTACTAAAAAAATTACACCAACAATGGGGCACAATTCCTCCTAATAACACAAACAGTATTATGTAAAATTCAAAAAAGTGTATTTTTTTCCCAAAAATGTTTGTTTGAAATACTGTGTGACCAATTTCTTCTCTAGATCCGCTGCTTTAACAAGAATATATATAGTCTGGAGCACCTCCACTCCATGTTATAGGATGTTATATCTCATTCAGCAAAGTGCGAAGGTTCCTCGGGTCCTCCATGATTTGGGTGGACGGGTTCCATTAGGGAATATTTATTCAGAAGACGTATCTGTCATTGCTGAGGAAAGTGCGGACAGATGCAGGGACAGCGGGGAAGAGGCCGCCCGGAGAGAGGATGTCCAATTTCCTGTCCTCGCCGCAGCAGCTGGATCCTCTCTGTATTCGGGAGACAACCCTTCAAAGGAGTTGCCCACATTTGGTTTGCGGATATAATGACGGATCTGAAAATCCCCTGGAGGATGTGCAGGTGTGGATAGTATGGTAACATATATATATATATATATATAAAGCGTAGCCCACCAACAATGGGGCACAATTCCTCCCAATGACACCAACAATGGGGCACAATTTCTTCCAATGACACCAACAATGGGGCACAATTCCTCCCAATGACACCAACAATGGGGCACAATTCCTTCCAATGACACCAACAATGGGGCACAATTCCTCCCAGTGACACCAACAAAGGGGCACAATTCCTCCCAGTGACACCAACAAAGGTGCACAATTCCTCCCATGACCACCAACACCGAGGTACAATTCCTCCCAATGATACCAACAATGGGGCACAATTCCTCCCAATAGCACCAACAAAGGGGCACAATTCCTCCCAATGACACCAAAAATGGGGCACAATTCCTTCTAATAACACAAACAGTGAGGCACAATTCCTCTCAATGACACCAACGCTGAGGCACAGTTCCTCTCAAAGACATCAACAATGGGGCACAATTCCTCCCAATAACACCAACACTGAGGCACAATTCCTCTCAAAGACATCAACATAGGGGCACAATTCCTCCCAATGACACCAACATTGAGGCACAATTCCTCTCAAAGACATCAACAATGGGGCACAATTCCTCCCAATGACACCAACACTGAGGCACAATTCCTCTCAAAGAAATCAACAATGGGGCACAATTCCTCTCAATGACACCAAAACTGAGGCACAATTCCTCCCAATGACACCAACAAAAGGGCACAATTCCTCCCAATGACACCAACAAAAGGGCACAATTCCTCCCAATGACACCAACAATAGGGCATAATTCTTCCCAATAACGGTAACAGTGAGGCACAATTCTTCTCAATGACACCAACAATGGGGCGCAATTCCTTCCAATGACGCCAACAATTAACACCCGCACCAGATCGCACGAAGGCCATGCGATGGCAATGCGGTGCGGTAAATGCACAGGATTCGCAGTGTTTCCCACAACAATTTAAGAACCCGGTCCTAAAGTGGTTGTAAACCTCAGACATGAAATATGAACAAAGCACATCCCTCTATAGTGTGTACTTGCCTCAGTCCAGAGCACCAGTCACACCACTGCTATTTATTTGTGTGCAATTTCAGCGTGATTTCTGAAGATTTTGCTGCGACTTGTGAAGATTTTCAACGATTTCTTGCGATTTGCAATACTACAATTTTGTCCGCATTCAATATTTCAATATATTTCAATATATATATTTACTGTATTTTGAAATGCGTTTTTATATATCACAAAAATATATGAAAAATATTTTTTTAATATATTCTTCAGATTTTTTTTTACATATAAGTCATTTTTAACATATATTTTTTACATATATTTGTAAATGCATTCCAAAAATGTAGATTAAACGTATTATTAAAGACATACAGTATATTTGAAAATTTATTTTTTTAAATTTTTTCATATATTTTGTAATATATAAAAAAAGCATTTCAACATACGGTGTATATATAATGTATATTGAAATATATTTTGAAATACTACAATTTTGCCCATATTCAATATTTTAATCTATTAAAAAAAAAATAATAATAATATATACCTGTATGTTGAAATACATTTTTTTATATATTACAAAAGAATATGAAAAATATGTTTAAAAATATATATTTTTAAAATATATTCTTCAGTTTTTTTTACATATAAAAAAGTTATTTTTTACATATATTTGTTAAAGCATTCCAAAAATGTAGATTAAATGTATTATTAAAGACATACAGTATATTTGAAAATTTATTTTTTTTAATTTTTTTCATACGTTTTGTAATATATATAAAAAAGCATTTCAACATACGGTGTATATATACTGTATATTGAAATATATTTTGAAATACTACAATTTTGGCCGTATTCAATATTTTAATCTATTAAAAAAAAAAATAAAAAAAAATATACCGTATTTTTCGCTCCATAAGACGCACCTAGGTTTTAGAGGTGAAAAACAAGAAAAAAAAATATTCTGAACCAATGGACTGCAGACACAGTACAGGAGATGACCAGAGACTGTGGACACAGTACAGGAGATGACCAGAGACTGTGGACACAGTACAGGAGATGACCAGAGACTGCGGACACAGTACAGGAGATGACCAGAGACTGCGGACACAGTACAGGGATGACCAGAGACTGCGGACATAGTACAGGAGATGACCAGAGACTGCGGACACAGTACAGGGGATGACCAGAGACTGCGGACACAGTACAGGAGATGACCAGAGACTGCGGACACAGTACAGGAGATGACCAGAGACTGCGGACACAGTACAGGAGATGACCAGAGACTGCGGACATAGTACAGGAGATGACCAGAGACTGCGGACACAGTACAGGAGATGACCAGAGACTGCGGACATAGTACAGGAGATGACCAGAGACTGCGGACACAGTACAGGAGATGACCAGAGACTGCGGACACAGTACGGGAGATGACCAGAGACTGCGGACATAGTACAGGAGATGACCAGAGACTGCGGACACAGTACAGGAGATGACCAGAGACTGCGGACACAGTACAGGAGATGACCAGAGACTGCGGACACAGTACAGGAGATGACCAGAGACTGCAGACACAGTACAGGGGATGACCAGAGACTGCGGACATAGTACAGGAGATGACCAGAGACTGCAGAAACAGTACAGGAGATGACCAGAGACTGTGGACACAGTACAGGAGATGACCAGAGACTGCAGACATAGTACAGGAGATGACTAGAGACTGCGGACACAGTACAGGAGATGACCAGAGACTGCGGACACAGTACAGGAGATGACCAGAGTCTGCGGACATAGTACAGGAGATGACCAGAGACTGCAGACACAGTACAGGAGATGACCAGAGACTGCGGACACAGTGCAGGGAATGACCAGAGACTGCGGACACAGTGCAGGGAATGACCAGAGACTGCAGACACAGTACAGGAGATGACCAGAGACTGCGGACACAGTACAGGAGATGACCAGAGACTGCAGACACAGTACAGGAGATGACCAGAGACTGCGGACATAGTACAGGAGATGACCAGAGACTGCGGACATAGTACAGGGATGACCAGAGACTGCAGACAGTGAAGGGGATGACCAGAGACTGCAGAAAGTGCAGGGAATGACCAGAGACTGCAGACAGTGAAGGGGATGACCAGAGACTGCTGACCTTTGGGGAGGGAGGGGGAGCGGGTACCTGAATTTGACAGGTATCCGCTCCCACTTCCGCGGAGTTACCTTTCCTCTTCTTCCCGCGCTGGCTTCTGTGACAGCCGGGTGCCCACTGCGCATGTGCGAGAAGCGCTTCGCTTTGTGAATGGCCCGGCGCCTTCTGGGACCTGTCACGTGTCCCAGAAGACACCGGACCATTCACAAAGCGCAGCGCTTCTCGCACATGCGCAGTGGGCACCCGGCTGTCACAGAAGCCAGCGCGGGAAGACTGTGCAGCGCTGGAGCGAGGAAAGGCCCTGCAGGAGAGAACAGCTGAGCGGCCGGCCCGGTATTCTGACATGGTGGCCGCAAAAATACCGGACCGGCCGCTTTATATTCGCTCCATAAGACGCACTGACATTACCCCCCTTTTTTAGGGGGGAAAAAGTGCGTCTTATGGTGCGAAAAATACGGTATACTGTATGTTGAAATAAAATTTTTTTATATATTACAAAAGAATATGAAAAATATGTTTAAAAATATACATTTTTAAAATATATTCTTCAGTTTTTTTTTTACATATAAAAAAGTTATTTTTTACATATATTTGTAAATGCATTCCAAAAATGTAGGTTAAATGTATTATTAAAGACATGCAGTATATTTGAAAATTTATTTTTTTAAATTTTTTTCATATATTTTGTAATATATATAAAAAAGCATTTCAACATACAGTATATATAAATATTGAAAAATATATTTTGAAATATATTGAATGCGGCCAAAATTGTAGTATTTCAAATATATGTCAATATATTTGGGAAGAATATTTTAAAAATATATTTAAAATATATTTTTCTTCCAAGTGGGGTGCCATGGGGATGAGGAGAGGAGGAGGCGTCTGTAGTCCAAATAAGGAAAGCAGCCCGGGGTGACAACGCGGCTCCTCCATAGATCCAGTGTGGTGAACGGCGTTGTCACCTTAGGACAGGAAGTGTCCCCCGGGTCCTATGTGACCCTGTACGGCATTCGTTGGGGAACTATGGCCTTGCTCCCTCGGCTCCTCCTGGTTTTCTATCTCCAAGTTTCCATAACACGATGATTTATCGGTCAGGGATGGATTTCCCGCGATCGCATTCTTACCGGAAAATGTCACCCTTTTCTTCCAGCTCAGCCATAACAACACTGGAGGGTATTTTTTTTTTTCACATCTTATTGCCAATTTTTTTTTTCTGTTCACATTATCTGACTTAATGATGGGCCGAACACCCCCCTTTTCAGTTTGCGGTCGCAAATTCAAACCTTACGGTAGTTCGACTGCGAACTTCGAACAGGGACATCTGCGTATGTGGTGAGATCTCGCTCAGTGACTACAATCCGGCGGGAGTTCTATGATGAAGTCACGCGGTATGTTAGTAGTGAGACGTTCATTCATGTTCCCGCTGTCAGTGGAATAGAAAAAGAACTAAAAAATTAACAAAGAACACATGTGGGGTCCCCCCCATCCATGCCAAGCCCTACGGGTCTGGTACGATTTTGAGGGGAACCCCCATCAAAATTTTTTATTTAAATCCATACCAGACCCTTATCCGAGCATCCCAGCAGGTCAGGAAAGGGGGGATGTTGATGGGGACAAGGGGTGTCCAGTATCTGGAAGCACCCCTTAACAAGGGGACCCCCAGATCCCGCCCCCTATGTGAATGAGTATGGGGTACATGTAGTATCTCCATAACACGTCCATTGAGACAGTTAGATACTGCTGTATCCCCATAACACGTTCATCGAGACAGTTAGATACTGCTGTATCCCCATAACACGTCCATCGAGACAGTTAGATACTGCTGTATCCCCATAACAGGTTCATCGAGACAGTTATATACTGCTGTATCTCCATAACACGTTCATTGAGACAGTTAGATACTGCTGTATCCCCATAACACGTTCATCGAGACAGTTAGATACTGCTGTATCTCCATAACACATCCATCAAGACAGACAGTTAGATACTAAAGTATCTCCATAACACGTTCATCGAGACAGTTAGATACTGCTGTATCCCCATAACACGTTCATCGAGACAGTTAGATACTGCTGTATCCCCGTAACACGTTCATCGAGACAGTTAGATACTGCTGTATCCCCATAACACGTTCATCGAGACAGTTAGATACTGCTGTATCCCCATAACACGTTCATCGAGACAGTTATATACTGCTGTATCTCCATAACACGTTCATCGAGACAGTTAGATACTGCTGTATCCCCATAACACGTTCATCGAGACAGTTAGATACTGCTGTATCCCCATAACACGTTCATCGAGACAGTTATATACTGCTGTATCTCCATAACACGTTCATCGAGACAGTTATATACTGCTGTATCTCCATAACACGTTCATCGAGACAGTTAGATACTGCTGTATCTCCATAACACGTTCATCGAGACAGTTATATACTGCTGTATCCCCATAACACATCCATCAAGACAGTTAGATACTGCTGTATCTCCCATAACTCCATAACACGTTCATCGAGACAGTTAGATACTGCTGTATCTCCATAACACGTTCATCGAGACAGTTATATACTGCTGTATCCCCATAACACGTTCATCGAGACAGTTATATACTGCTGTATCCCCATAACACGTTCATCGAGACAGTTAGATACTGCTGTATCTCCATAACACATTCATCGAGACAGTTAGATACTGCTGTATCCCCATAACACGTTCATCGAGACAGTTAGATACTGCTGTATCTCCATAACACGTTCATCGAGACAGTTAGATACTGCTGTATCCCCATAACACGTTCATCAAGACAGTTAGATACTGCTGTATCCCCATAACACGTTCATCGAGACAGTTATATACTGCTGTATCTCCATAACACGTTCATCGAGACAGTTAGATACTGCTGTATCTCCATAACACATCCATCAAGACAGTTAGATACTAAAGTATCCCCATAACACGTCCATTTAGACAGTTATATACTGCTGTATCTCCATAACACGTTCATCGAGACAGTTAGATACTGCTGTATCTCCATAACACATTCATCGAGACAGTTAGATACTGCTGTATCCCCATAACACGTTCATCGAGACAGTTAGATACTGCTGTATCCCCATAACACGTTCATCGAGACAGTTAGATACTGCTGTATCCCCATAACACGTTCAACGAGACAGTTAGATACTGCTGTATCCCCATAACACGTTCATCGAGACAGTAATATACTGCTGTATCCCCATAACACGTTCATTGAGACAGTTAGATACTGCTGTATCCCCATAACACGTTCATCGAGACAGTTAGATACTGCTGTATCCCCATAACACGTTCAACGAGACAGTTAGATACTGCTGTATCCCCATAACACGTTCATCGAGACAGTAATATACTGCTGTATCCCCATAACACGTTCATTGAGACAGTTAGATACTGCTGTATCCCCATAACACGTTCATCGAGACAGTTAGATACTAAAGTATCTCCATAACACGTCCATTTAGACAGTTATATACTGCTGTATCCCCATAACACGTTCATCGAGACAGTTATATACTGCTGTATCCCCATAACACGTTCATCGAGACAGTTAGATACTGCTGTATCTCCATAACACGTTCATCGAGACAGTTATATACTGCTGTATCTCAATAACACATCCATCAAGACAGTTAGATACTAAAGTATCTCCATAACACGTCCATTTAGACAGTTATATACTGCTGTATCCCCATAACACGTTCATCGAGACAGTTAGATACTGCTGTATCCCCATAACACGTTCATCGAGACAGTTAGATACTGCTGTATCTCCATAACACGTTCATCGAGACAGTTAGATACTGCTGAATCCCCATAACACGTCCATCGAGACAGTTAGATATACTGCTGTATCTCCATAACACGTTCATCGAGACAGTTAGATACTGCTGTATCCCCATAACACGTTCATCGAGACAGTTATATACTGCTGTATCTCCATAACACATCCATCAAGACAGTTAGATACTAAAGTATCTCCATAACACGTCCATTTAGACAGTTATATACTGCTGTATCCCCATAACACGTTCATCGAGACAGTTAGATACTGCTGTATCCCCATAACACGTTCATTGAGACAGTTAGATACTGCTGTATCTCCATAACACGTTCATCGAGACAGTTAGATACTGCTGTATCTCCATAACACGTCCATCGAGACAGTTAGATACTGCTGTATCTCCATAACACGTCCATCGAGACAGTTAGATACTGCTGTATCCCCATAACACGTTCATCGAGACAGTTATATACTGCTGTATCCCCATAACACGTTCATCGAGACAGTTAGATACTGCTGTATCCCCATAACACGTTCATCGAGACAGTTAGATACTGCTGAATCCCCATAAACACGTCCATCGAGACAGTTGTTTCTTTTTCTCCTTACAAAGATTATCTCCCAAGACTTTTAAGATAGAGTCCAAAAGAAAGCTCTGCCCTCTTGCCCAAGTCTGATTTGGCCCCCCAAAATGCACTGGATAACCTTTATCTTCCTTTTGTTACATTATCAGAAATCAGGATTTTTGACTTTCAAGACAGAAGTTCGGCCCTCTGTTCTTTGAATTCACGTGGATCTCTAAATTCGGGTGGCCCCTGATTTGTGGAGGATTCCCTGCCTTGTGGTTGAGCTGCTGAGGTCATTGTAGTTGAACTACCCTTTTTGTTTGACTGTTGAAGCCATGTGCAATGAAACCAAGTCAAACACCTCAAATCTACTAGAATGTCACCTTAGCAGACCATCACGAGAGTGCCTATAACTGTCAAAGTTGGATCTTCCTGGAATTTTGGACTTGAAGTTTGGCCCTCTGTTGTTTGTTTTTACGTTGATCTCTAAACTACTCTTTTCATTCAACGGGTGAAGCCATGTCAAACGAAACCAAGTCAAGCACCTCAAAGCTACTAGAATGTCACCTTGGCAGGCCACCAAGAGAGTTCCTATAACTGTCAAAGTTGGATCTTCCTGGCATTTTGGACTCTTAAGACAGAAATTTGGCCCTCTGTTCTTTGATTTCATATGAATCTCTAAATTTGGGTGGACCCTGTTTGTGGAGGATCCCCTGCTTTGTGGTTGAGCTGCTGAGGTCATTGTAGTTGAAGTACCCTTGTGAAGCCATGTCAAACGAAACCAAGGCAAGCACCTCAAATCTACTAGAATGTCAGCTTAGCAGACCACCATGAAAGTTCCTGTAACTGTCAATGTTGGATCTTCCCGGCATTTTGGACTCTTAAAACAGAAGTTTGGCCCTCTGTTATCTGATTTCACATGGATCTCTAAATTTGGGTGGCCCCTGGTTTGTGGAGGAACCCCCCTGCCTTGTGATTGAGCGGCTGAGGTCATTGTAGTTGAACTACCCTTGTGAAGCCATGTCAAACGAAACCAAGTCAAGCACCTCAAATCTACTAGAATGTCACCTTAGCAGACCACCATGAGAGTTCCTATAAACTGTCAAAGTTGGATCTTCTCGGTATTTTGGACTCTTAAGACAGAAGTTTGGCCTTCTGTTCTTTGATTTCATATGGATCTCTAAATTCGGGTGGTCCCTGGTTTGTGGAGGATCCCCTGCCTTGTGGTTGAGCAGCCGAGGTCATTGTAGTTGAACTACCCTTGTGGAGTCATGTCAAACGAAACCAAGTCAAGCACCTCAAATCTAAGAGAATGTCACCTTAGCAGACCACCATGAGAGTTCCTATAACTGTCAATGCTGGATCTTCCCAGCATTTTGGACTCTTAAGATAGAAGTTTGGCCTTCTGTTCTTTGATTTCATATGGATTTCTAAATTCGGGTGGCCCCTGGTTTGTGGAGGATCCCCTGCCTTGTGATTGAGCTGCTGAGGTCATTGTAGTTGAAGTACCCTTACAAAGCCATGTCAAACAAAACCAAGTCAAGCACCTCAAATCTACTAGAATGTCACCTTAGCAGACCACATGAGAGTTTCTATAACTGTCAATGTTGGATCTTCCCGGCATTTTTGACTCCTTAAACAGAAGTTTGGCCCTCTGTTCTTTGATTTCACATGGATCTCTAAATTTGGGTGGCCCCTGGTTTGTTGAGGAACCCCCCTGTCTTGTGATTGAGCGGCTGAGGTCATTGTAGTTGAACTACCCTTGTGAAGCCATGTCAAACGAAACCAAGTCAAGCACCTCAAATCTACGAGAATGTCACCTTAGCAGACCACCATGAGAGTTCCTATAACTGTCAATGTTGGATCTTCCCAGCATTTTGAACTCTTAAGACAGAAGTTTGGCCCTCTGTTCTTTGATTTCACATGGATCTCTAAATTTGGGTGGCCCCTGGTTTGTGGAGGAACCCCCCTGCCTTATGATTGAGTGGCTGAGGTCATTGTAGTTGAACTACCCTTGTGAAGGCATGTCAAACGAAACCAAGTCAAGCACCTCAAATCTACTAGAATGTCACCTTAGCAGACCACCATGAGAGTTCCTATAACTGTCAAAGTTGGATCTTCACGGGATTTTGGACTCTAAAGACAGAAGTTTGTCCCTCTGTTCTTTGATTTCATATGGATCTCTAAATTTGGGTGGCCCCTGGTTTGTGGAGGAACCCCCCTGCCTTGTGGTTGAGCTGCTGAGGTCATTGTAGTTGAACTACCCTTTTCGTTTGAGGGACGAAACCAAGTCAAGCATCTCATATCTAAGAGAATGTCACCTTAGCAGACCACCATGAGAGTTCCTATAACTGTCAATGCTGGATCTTCCCGGTGTCACCTGTCTTTGGTGTTAGCCCCACACAATGACACATGGTGCTTTCACCATAAAATCCGAAATGCCTAGATTACATCAAAAGAAGCCGGAGCCTCAATGTGATCTGTGTGACTGTGAAAGCAGCTAATGAGTTTACGTTGTGAACAGATGGATGACGGCTTTACAAGGAGATAAACAGAGCAGCAGTTTGGTTTACAGTCTGAACCTTCCGTAAACAAATATGTATGTAATGGATATTGTTCTTCTCTGATCATTGTTTAAAGGACAACTAAACTTACCCGAGCACTAAACCCCAAAATTTACGTTTTCAGCTACGAACCATGAAGGTAAAATATTTTGGCACTGACGTGTAAAAAGCGAGACTCTATAGGCAATAAAAAAAAGTGTCTGAAAATGTTGCAACTTCCTGCCACAGTTTGTATTTGTAACAAGTCTAAAAATCATATCACAGCTCGGAAAATAAATAAATTCACTTTTGAATTACTTCAGCTCCAGGCGGCCTATTCTGACACTTCTCACATATATACAAAAATCATTGATACATACAGTCAGGTCCATAAATATTGGGACATGGACACAATTCTAACATTTTTGGCTCTATACACCACAATGGATTTGAAATGAAACAAACAAGATGTGCTTTAACTGCAGACTGTCAGCTTTAATTTGAGGGTATTTACATCCCAATCAGGTGAACGGTGTAGGAATTACAACAGTTTGCATATGTGCCTCCCACTTGTTAAGGGACCAAAAGTAACGGGACAATTGGCTTCTCAGCTGTTCCATGGCCAGGTGTGTGTTATTCCCTCATTATCCCAATTACAATGAGCAGATAAAAGGTCCAGAGTTCATTTCAAGTGTGCTATTTGCATTTGGAATCTGTTGCTGTCAACTCTCAAGATGAGACCCAAAGAGCTGTCACTATCAGTGAAGCCATCATTAGGCTGAAAAAACAAAACAAACCCATCAGAGAGATAGCAAAAACATTAGGCGTGGCCAAAACAACTGTTTGGAACATTTTTAAAAAGAAGGAACGCACCGGTGAGCTGAAAAAAGACAAAAGTCCATCCAGTTCAACCATTAAAAAAAAAAAAAAAGTTATAATCCTACACCCACAGTTGATCCAGAGGAAGCCCAGCAAAGCACGATCCAATTTGCTCCTTCAGGGAAAAAAAATTCTTCCTGATCCCCGAAAGGCAATCTGATATTTCCTGGATCAACTTCACCAGTTTTGGCTCTTTGTTTACCCAGCCATTGGCGGTAAGCAGGCGATCGGACCGATCTTTGTCTGATTGGCTGCATTGAAGACCAGAAGAAAGGACCTGCTACGGCCCAGGCAAGGGATGTTGTTCATCAAGCAATAAAATTGCTAAAAAAAAAAATTTAAAGAGACAATGTAAAAAAAAAAGTTTCAAATAAAATAAATAATAAAAATTAAAAATAAATAAATTTAAAGTGCCCCTTTCCCCTGTGTTTATGCGCAAATGCATACGTAAGTCCCACGCACAGATGTAAACGGTGATCGCACCACCCTTGTGAGGTATCGTCGTGAACATCATATTTTTGGCACCCGATCTTCTATGTAACTCTAAGCTGGTAACCTGTAAAGGCTTTTAAAAGCTCACCTATGGAGATTTTTAGGTACCGTAGATTGGCGCCACTCCACGGGCGTATGAAATTTTAAAGTGTGACATGTTAGGTATCTATTTACTCGGCGTCTTTTATATTTAAAAAAAAAAATAGGTATTATATAGTGTTCATGTGAAATAAAATTCATGCAAAAAGTGTGACATGTTAGGTATCTATTTACTCGGTCTTTTATATTTAAAAAAATAAAAGGTATTATATAGTGTTCATGTGAAATAAATTTCATGCAAAAAGTGTGACATGTTAGGTATCTATTTACTCGGCGTCTTTTATATTTAAAAAAAAAATAATAGGTATTATATAGTGTTCATGTGAAATAAAATTCATGCAAAAAGTGTGACATGTTAGGTATCTATTTACTCGGCGTCTTTTATATTTAAAAAAAAAAAATAGGTATTATATAGTGTTCATGTGAAATAAAATTCATGCAAAAAGTGTGACATGTTAGGTATCTATTTACTCGGCGTCTTTTATATTTAAAAAAAAAAAAAAAAAGGTATTATATAGTGTTCATGTGAAATAAAATTCATGCAAAAAGTGTGACATGTTAGGTATCTATTTACTCGGCGTCTTTTATATTTAAAAAAAAAAAAATAGGTATTACATAGTGTTCATGTGAAATAAAATTCATGCAAAAAGTGTGACATGTTAGGTATCTATTTACTCGGTGTCTTTTATATTTAAAAAAAAAAAAAATAGGTAGTATATAGTGTTCATGTGAAATAAAATTCATGCAAAAAGTGTGACATGTTAGGTATCTATTTACTCTGCGTCTTTTATATTAAAAAAAAAAAAAAAATAGGTATTATATAGTGTTCATGTGAAATAAAATTCATGCAAAAAGTGTGACATGTTAGGTATCTATTTACTCGGCGTCTTTTATATTTAAAAAAAAAAAAAATAGGTATTATATAGTGTTCATGTGAAATAAAATTCATGCAAAAAGTGTGACATGTTAGGTATCTATTTACTCGGTCTTTTATATTTAAAAAAATAAAAGGTATTATATAGTGTTCATGTGAAATAAATTTCATGCAAAAAGTGTGACATGTTAGGTATCTATTTACTCGGCGTCTTTTATATTTAAAAAAAAAATAATAGGTATTATATAGTGTTCATGTGAAATAAAATTCATGCAAAAAGTGTGACATGTTAGGTATCTATTTACTCGGTGTCTTTTATATTTAAAAAAAAAAAAATAGGTATTATATAGTGTTCATGTGAAATAAAATTCATGCAAAAAGTGTGACATGTTAGGTATCTATTTACTCGGCGTCTTTTATATTTAAAAAAAAAAAAAAAAATAGGTATTATATAGTGTTCATGTGAAATAAAATTCATGCAAAAAGTGTGACATGTTAGGTATCTATTTACTCGGCGTCTTTTATATTTAAAAAAAAAAAAATAGGTATTATATAGTGTTCATGTGAAATAAAATTCATGCAAAAAGTGTGACATGTTAGGTATCTATTTACTCGGCGTCTTTTATATTTAAAAAAAAAAAAAATAATAGGTATTATATAGTGTTCATGTGAAATAAAATTCATGCAAAAAGTGTGACATGTTAGGTATCTATTTACTCGGTGTCTTTTATATTTAAAAAAAAAAAAAAAAATAGGTATTATATAGTGTTCATGTGAAATAAAATTCATGCAAAAAGTGTGACATGTTAGGTATCTATTTACTCGGCGTCTTTTATATTTAAAAAAAAAAATAGGTATTATATAGTGTTCATGTGAAATAAAATTCATGCAAAAAGTGTGACATGTTAGGTATCTATTTACTCGGCGTCTTTTATATTTAAAAAAAAAAAAAAAAAAAGGTATTATATAGTGTTCATGTGAAATAAAATTCATGCAAAAAGTGTGACATGTTAGGTATCTATTTACTCGGCGTCTTTTATATTTAAAAAAAAAAATAGGTATTATATAGTGTTCATGTGAAATAAAATTCATGCAAAAAAAAGTGTGACATGTTAGGTATCTATTTACTCGGCGTCTTTTATATTTAAAAAAAAAAAAATAGGTATTATATAGTGTTCATGTGAAATAAAATTCATGCAAAAAGTGTGACATGTTAGGTATCTATTTACTCGGCGTCTTTTATATTTAAAAAAAAAAAAAATAGGTATTATATAGTGTTCATGTGAAATAAAATTCATGCAAAAAGTGTGACATGTTAGGTATCTATTTACTCGGTCTTTTATATTTAAAAAAATAAAAGGTATTATATAGTGTTCATGTGAAATAAATTTCATGCAAAAAGTGTGACATGTTAGGTATCTATTTACTCGGCGTCTTTTATATTTAAAAAAAAAAAAAAGGTATTATATAGTGTTCATGTGAAATAAAATTCATGCAAAAAGTGTGACATGTTAGGTATCTATTTACTCGGCGTCTTTTATATTTAAAAAAAAAAATAGGTATTACATAGTGTTCATGTGAAATAAAATTCATGCAAAAAGTGTGACATGTTAGGTATCTATTTACTCGGCGTCTTTTATATTTAAAAAAAAAAAAAATAGGTATTACATAGTGTTCATGTGAAATAAAATTCATGCAAAAAGTGTGACATGTTAGGTATCTATTTACTCGGTGTCTTTTATATTTAAAAAAAAAATAGGGATTATATAGTGTTCATGTGAAATAAAATTCAAATTGAAAAAACCGCTGCGCAAATACCGTGTGACATAAATAATGCAAATAACACCAACCATTTTATTCTCTAAATAAATATTCTGCAAAAAAAAAATGTATGTATGTAAATATATAATGTTTGGGCATTCTATGTAAAATTCTAGCAAAAAAAAAATCACTGATTTTGACATGTAGGAGAGAAATGTCAGATTTGGCGCAGTGGAGGACTGCATACATCATCTGTATAAATTGTTGTCGATCTTATATAAGGAATGTATATGATGGTATTTTGGCCTATTTTGCAGTCTCTATACATTCTCAGTTTCCTCGAGGAAAAGAGTAATCTCGAAACGCGTCGGGGCATGAGAAAATTGCACCCAATATGCTTTGATCATGGAAGGTTTTTATTGTCATTTTATGAAATGTTCTATATAAATATGTTTTTATACATTCATTTATATGAGTGGTTGGAAAGACTGAAAAGTCCCATCAGAATTGTTTCTTTTTGTTTGTGCGATAATCTTACATAGTTAGTCTGGCTGAAAAAAGACAAAAGTCCATCCAGATCAATCAAGCGGACTGACAACTCATGGGGCCCCCGGGCAATAGGGGATCATGGGGCCCCTGTGTCCTTGCCCAAATTCAAAAAAGCTTATGAAAAAGGTACCAGGGGCATCTCATGGGGCCCCCTACTGACCCCGGGCCCTCGGGCAGTGCCCGAGTTTCCAAATGGTCAGTCCGCCCCTGCACATGGATATGTCGGACTGATTACTTCATTCCCAATACAATAAAGATGTATTAACAATAAACAGGGAGCTTCGCCGCGCTTGGACAAAGGACAACATATCCCCATCAAATATAAATTACATAGTTCCATAGTTACATAGTACCATAGTTCCATAGTTCCATAGTTACATAGTTACATAGTTCCTTAGTTACATAGTTACATAGTACCATAGTTACATAGTTCCATAGTCCCATAGTTACATAGTTACATAGTTCCATAGTTACATAGTACCATAGTTACATAGTTGCATAGTTACATAGTTCCTTAGTTACATAGTACCATAGTTACATAGTTACATAGTACCATAGTTACATAGTTACGTAGTACCATAGTTACATAGTTCCATAGTTACATAGTTCCATAGTTACATAGTTCCATAGTTCCATAGTTACATAGTACCATAGTTACATAGTACCATAGTTCCATAGTTACATAGTACCATAGTTACATAGTACCATAGTTACATAGTTCCATAGTTACATAGTTCCTTAGTTACATAGTTACATAGTACCATAGTTACATAGTTCCATAGTTACATAGTTCCATAGTTACATAGTTCCTTAGTTACATAGTTACATAGTACCATAGTTACATAGTTCCATAGTTACATAGTACCATAGTTCCATAGTTCCATAGTTCCATAGTTACATAGTACCATAGTTCCATAGTTACAGTTGTGGCCAAAATTATTCAACCCCAATGCTGTAAAGGGGTTTAGGGACTATAGTGTACATTTGGAATTGTATTCAGAATCAAATCCTACAAGGACGTTGTAACTACCCAAATGCAACTAAAATGACATCAATTGTTTATGTAATACAGTAGTAAATGGTTCTTATGTGGTTTCTTCATTGCCACAATTATTCAACCCCTTAAAGACTACCACTCTGAAGAACAGAGGTTCATACAGGTGCTTTCCATCAGGTATTGAAAACACCTGTGGATGTCACCGAGCAGCAATCAAGCATAATAAGCACCAATTAGGCAGCTTTAAAATGACTGTGATACTCAGCTCCTTCTAGACATTTACTGGTGTGGTTACAAACATGGTGAAGGCAAGAGAATGGTCCAGGAAGACAAGAGAAGAGGTGATTTCTCTTCACAGGAAGGGCAATGGCTATAAGAAGATTGCAAAGATGTTAAAACATACCAAGAGACACCTTAGGAAGCATCATTCGCAAATTCAAGGCAAAGGGCACTGTTGAAACGCTACCTGGTCGTGGCAGAAAGAAGATGCTGACTTCGACTGCTGTGCGCTACCTGAAGCGTAGAGTGGAGAGAAGTCCCCGTGTGACTGCTGAGGAACTGAGAAAAGATTTGTCAGATGTGGGTACAGAAGTTTCAGCCCAGACAATAAGACGCACACTGCGTAATGAAGGCCTCCGTGCCAGAACTCCCAGGCGTACCCCCTAGCTGTCTCCAAAGAATAAGAAGAGTCGACTGCAGTATGCCAAAAGCCATGTGGACAAACCACAAAAGTTGTGGGATAGTGTTCTGTGGACTGATGAAACAAAATTAGAACTGTTTGGGCCCATGGATCAACGCTATGTTTGGAGGAGGAAGAACAAGGCCTATGATGAAAAGAACACCTTGCCTACTGTGAAGCATGGTGGAGGGTCAATCATGCTTTGGGGCTGTTTTGCTTCTGCAGGTACAGGGAAGCTTCAGCGTGTGCAAGGTACCATGAATTCTCTTCAGTACCAGGAGATATTGGATGGAAACGTGATGCAGTCCGTCACACACCTGAGGCTTGGGAGACGTTGGACCTTTCAACAGGACAATGATCCCAAGCATACCTCCAAGTCCACTAGAGCATGGTTGCAGAGGAAAGGCTGGAACATTTTGGAGTGGCCATCGCAGTCACCAGACTTAAATCCGATTGAGAACCTCTGGTGGGACTTAAAGAAAGCAGTTGCAGTGCGCAAGCCTAAGAATGTGACTGAACTGGAGGCCTTTGCCCATGAAGAATGGGCGAAGATACCCGTAGATCGCTGCAAGACACTTGTGTCAAGCTATGCTTCACGTTTAAAAGCTGTTATAACTGTAAAAGGATGCTGTACTAAGTACTAAGATTGAATGTCACTTGGGGGTTGAATAAAACTGATAATGCTGTGAGCACAGAAAAGACATTTGTGGTTATTTCATTATAACTGTTATGTTATATTTGTCTGACCTACAAGTGGCCAAAACACTCAATTTCAGTGGGGGTTGAATAATTTTGGCCACAACTGTACATAGTTCCATAGTTACATAGTTCCATAGTACATACATAGTTCCATAGTTACATAGTACCATAGTTACATAGTTACATAGTTGCTTAGTTACATAGTTATGCGGGCCATAGATGAGATGAAAAACGACTGAAAATTGGCCCAAAAAAGAAATCAGACGATTTTCAGCCGTTTTTCGTGATTTTTGACCTTTTAGATTATCGGTCCTGCTGGAAAATAATCGATCAAATTTGTCGTTCTGCCAATTTTCACGGCAATGATGGACAAATTTTCCGATCTTTTTCCAATATTTAAAAATGCGCATGAGCAGTGACATGAAAGAAGAAGGAAAAGAAGAAAAGGAAAAAAAAATAGAATATGAATGAGAAGAAGAAATAGAATATGAAAAAGAAGAAGAAAAAGAAGAAATTGAATAATAAGAAGAAGGTAAAGAAGAAATAGAATATGAAGAAGAAGAAAAAAAAAGAATTTCAGTCTGATATTATATTAGACATTTCAAAGTATAGCAACATTGTATCTATTTGTATCCGAATAGAACCATCTGTATCCGAAATGGGTACAAATAGATACAATGTTGCAACTTTTTTTTATCTTCTTCATATTCTATGTCTTCCTCTTCTGCATATATTCTATATAATTGCCGGCCGTAGACGGGACGAAAATCAGCCGACCTTTTTTACCGATAGTGGTAATGTCGGCTGATTGAACGACCGATTTTTCGTTTAAAAAAAAAAAAAAAAAAATGGCCGGTTTTCTCCCCGTCTATGGCCTGCATTAGTCTGGCTGATAAAAAGATAAAAGTCCATCCAGTTCAACCATAAAAAAAAAAAAAGTTATAATCCTCCACCCACAGTTGATCCAGAGGAAGGCAAAAACCCAGCAAAGCACGATCCAATCTGCTCCTGCAGGGGAAACATTCCTCCCTGATCCCCCGAGAGGCAATCGGATATTCCCTGGATCACCTTTCCCTATAAATGTTCTATCCAGTTATATTCTGTGTATCCAAGAAAGGATCCAGGACTTTCCTCCAGCAATCCACTGAGCTGGCCACAACCAACTCTGGAGGGAGTCTATTCCACATTCTCACAGCTCTTACTGTGAAGAAACCTTTCCGTGTTTGGAGATGACATTTCTTTTCCTCCAGATGTAAAGAGCGCCCCCTTGTCCTCTGTGATGACCTCAGGGAAAATCAGAATTTTTTTTTCTTTTGCTAGAAAATGACTTGGAACCCCCAAACACGATATAATTTTTAAACAAAGGCCCTAGAGAATAAAATGGTGGGTGCTGCAATATCGTTGATGTCACGTGGTATTTGCACAGCGGTTTTTTAAAATGCAAATTATTCTGAAAAAATACACTTTTGATGAATTTTAGTGAACACAAACACAACGGAAAGGTTCCAGTGCCTGTGTGCGCTCCCTGGGAGGACTCAGCACCGCGATTAGTGTGTGAGGTCCCGATTCATGTGATCACGGATTGGCCAATGAGTAGTAAACAAGATGTCACTTCCTGACATCATTGCTGAATGATCACAGAGATCACATGGTACAGGGCCATTCACAACAGCCTTGTACCATGTGACAAGCTGTGACCAATCACAGCTCTCACAGTATTTCTCAATGGCTGCAGGAATGCAGCCAGAGAGAAGGAGAAATGATTCCTCTTACAGCCTTTATGGAAATCACACTCTGATTTCCGATGGAAATATAAATGGTTCGTCATCCACACATCTGCACAAAAGTCAAACCAACAGATACACAAAACTTCGGTTTTCTTGTAGTCGTCCCGCCAAGAGCTGCCAAATCCTCTCATGTTCATCTAGCAAATGAATGAAACGCCATTTTACCGGCATCTGGAAAAGCGCGCCGCGGATTAGGCGGCGTCCTAAAAATAAAATTAGGAGGAAAATAAACACTTGTGATAAACAGAACGTTCCCGTCTGCAGATCTCCAGGATGAGGCTTTCCAGACACTCGCTGCTGAAATGTGCTATCAAAGCACGGCATGTACGGCTCCGGGGCCACAAATGACGGTGTAACCAGCCGGGACGCTTCATTCAGCCGCAGTACAAATACACTGGACAGGAGACAGAACCCAACTCCGGATTCACCATTTCACTCCAGGTTCTGATCCTTAACCCCTCACCTACCGGGCACTTCTACCCCCTCGCCTACCGGGCACTTCTACCCCCTCGCCTACCGGGCACTTCTACCCCCTTCCTGCCTACCGGGCACTTCTACCCCCTTCCTGCCTACCGGGCACTTCTACCCCCTCTGCCTACCGGGCACTTCTACCCCCTCACCTACCGGGCACTTCTACCCCCTCGCCTACCGGGCACTTCTACCCCCTTCTTGCCTACCGGGCACTTCTACCCCCTTCCTGCCTACAGGGCACTTCTACCCCCTTCCTGCCTACAGGACACTTCTACCCCCTTCCTGCCTACCGGGCACTTCTACCCCTTTCCTGCCTACAGGGCACTTCTACCCCCTTCCTGCCTACAGGGCACTTCTACCCCCTTCCTGCCTACAGGGCACTTCTACCCCCTTCCTGCCTACAGGACACTTCTACCCCCTTCCTGCCCACCGGACACTTCTACCCCCTTCCTGCCTACAGGGCACTTCTACCCCCTTCCTGCCTACAGGACACTTCTACCCCCTTCCTGCCCACCGGACACTTCTACCCCCTTCCTGCCTACCGGGCACTTCTACCCCCTTCCTGCCTACCGGACACTTCTACCCCCTTCCTGCCTACCGGGCACTTCTACCCCCCTTCCTGCCACAGGGCACTTCTACTCCCTTCCTGCCCACCGGGCACTTCTACCCCCTTCCTGCCTACCGGACACTTCTACCTTCTTCCTGCCTACCGGGCACTTCTACCCCCTTCCCGCCTACAGGACACACTTCTACCCCCTTCCTGCCTACAGAGCACTTCTACCCCCTTCCTGCCTACAGGGCACTTCTACCCCCTTCCTGCCTACCGGGCACTTCTACCCCCTTCCTGCCTACAGGGCACTTCTACCCCCTTCCTGCCTACCGGGCACTTCTACCCCCTTCCTGCCTACAGGGCACTTCTACCCCCTTCCTGCCCCTCGGGCACTGTCACCCCCCTTCCTGCCCAGGCCAGTTTTCAGCTTTCAGCGCTGTTGCACTTTTAATGACAATTGCGCGGTCATGCAACACTGTACCCAGGTGACATTTTTATAATTTTTTGGAGACAGATAGAGCATTCTTTTGGTGGTATTTAATCACCTCGGGGATTTTATTTTTTCGCTAAACAAACAAAGAAAGACCAAATATTTTGAAAAAAAATACTTTTCCTTGTTTCTGTTATAAAATTTTGCAAATAATTTATATCCTTCACTGAAGGACACTTATGAGGCTGCACTGATGAGGGCACTGATATAAGGCGACACCAATGGGCATTGATGAGGCGACACTGATGGGCACTGATGAGGAATCACTAATGGGCACTGATGAGGCAGCACTGATGAGCATTGATGAGGAATCACTAATGGGCAAATCGCACTCGATGTGACCGGGGGCTAAGGGATGCATTTTGGACGCCATGGACGTTCTCAAGTTTCCAGGCAGAAAGAGCCGCAAAAGTGCAGCAGGGGGCCAGATGAAGCACTCGGGACAAACTGGTTTGATACAGGAATGGAATCCTAACAGATTACAATGTATCATGTGTATGTCATGTTTTTACTTTTTTGAATCTCCCGCCGGTTCTGCCCCCCTGTGTCATGACGCTCGCAGGGAAGGGAACCCAGAAGACGGATGCCGGCATCGGCCAGAGGACACGGCGGGAGAACACAGTGGGAGGACATCGGCTGGAGGACAGAGCAGGAAGACACAGCGGGAGGACATTGGTTGGAGGACACAGTGGGAGGATACAGCGGGAGGACACAGCGGGGAGGACACAGTGGGAGGACATTGGTTGGAGGACACAGCGGGAGGACACAGTGGGAGGACATCGGCTGGAGGACACAGCAGGAGGACATCGGCTGGAGAACATTGGCGGGAGGACACAGCAGGAGGACATCGCCAGGAGGACTCAACGGAGGACACAGTGGGAGGACACAGTGGAAGGACATCGGCTGGAGGACACAGCAGGAAGACACAGCGGGAGGACATCGGCTGGAGGACACAGCAGGAAGACACAGCGGGAGTACATCGGCTGGAGGACGCAGTGGGAGGACACAGTGGGAGGACATCGGCTGGAGGACACAGCAGGGAGACACAGTGGGAGGACACAGTGGGAGGACATCGGCTGGAGGACACAGTGGGAGGACACAGTGGGAGAACACAGTGGGAGGACATCGGCTGGAGGACACAGTGGGAGGACACAGTGGGAGGACATCGGCTGGAGGACACAGCAGGAGGACATCGGCTGGAGAACATTGGCAGGAGGACACAGCGGGAGGACATCGCCTGGAGGACACAACGGGAGCACACAGTGGGAGGACACAGTGGAAGGACATTGGCTGGAGGACACAGCAGGAAGACACAGCGGGAGTACATCGGCTGGAGGACGCAGTGGGAGGACACAGTGGGAGGACATCGGCTGGAGGACACAGCAGGAAGACACAGTGGGAGTACATCGGCTGGAGGACGCAGTGGGAGAACACAGTGGGAGGACATCGGCTGGAGGACACAGCAGGAAGACACAGTGGGAGGACACAGTGGGAGGATATCGGCTGGAGGACACAGTGGGAGGACACAGTGGGAGAACACAGTGGGAGGACATCGGCTGGAGGACACAGTGACAGTGGGAGGACACAGTGGGAGGACATCGGCTGGAGGACACAGTGGGAGGACACAGTGGGAGGACATTGGCTGGAGGACACAGCAGGAAGACACAGTGGAGGACACAGTGGGAGGACATCGGCTGGAGGACACAGTGGGAGGACACAGTGGGAGGACATCGGCTGGAGGACACGGCTGGAGGACACAGCAGGAAGACACAGCGGGAGTACATCGGCTGGAGGACGCAGTGGGAGAACACAGTGGGAGGACATCGGCTGGAGGACACAGCAGGAAGACACAGTGGGAGGACACAGTGGGAGGACATTGGCTGGAGGACACAGTGGGAGGACACAGTGGGAGAACACAGTGGGAGGACATCGGCTGGAGGACACAGTGGGAGGACACAGTGGGAGGACATCGGCTGGAGGACACAGCAGGAAGACACAGTGGGAGGACACAGTGGGAGGACATCGGCTGGAGGACACAGTGGGAGGACACAGTGGGAGAACACAGTGGGAGAACACAGTGGGAGGACATCGGCTGGAGGGCACAGTGGGAGGACACAGTGGGAGGACATCGGCTGGAGGACACAGCAGGAGGACACAGTGGGAGAACACAGTGGGAGGACATCGGCTGGAGGACACAGTGGGAGGACACAGTGGGAGGACATCGGCTGGAGGACACGGCAGGAGGACATCGGCTGGAGAACATTGGCAGGAGGACACAGCGGGAGGACATCGCCTGGAGGACACAACGGGAGGACACAGTGGGAGGACACAGTGGAAGGACATCGGCTGGAGGACACAGCAGGAAGACACAGCGGGAGTACATCGGCTGGAGGACGCAGTGGGAGGACACAGTGGGAGGACATCGGCTGGAGGACACAGCAGGAAGACACAGTGGGAGGACACAGTGGGAGGACATCGGCTGGAGGACACAGCAGGAAGACACAGTGGGAGGACACAGTGGGAAGACACAGCTGGAGGACAGAGCGGGAAGGCACAGCGGGAGGACACAGTGGGAGGACACAGAGGGAGGACACAGGGGGAAGACACAGCTGGAGGACAGAGCGGGAAGGCACAGCGGGAGGACACAGTGGGAGGACATCGGCTGGAGGACACAGCAGGAGGACACAGTGGGAGAACACAGAGGGAGGACACAGTGGGAGGACACAGTGGGAAGACACAGCGGGAGGACATCGGCTGGAGGACACAACAGGAGGACACAGTGGGAGGAGATCGGCTGGAGGATACAACAGGAGGACACAGCGGGAGGACACAGCGGGAAGACACAGCGGGAGGACATCGGCTGGAGGACACAGCGGGAGGACAAAGCGGGAGGACACAGCGGGAGGACACAGCGGGAGGACACAGCGGGAGGACACAGTAGGAGGACATTGGTTGGAGGACACAGCGGGAGGACACAGTAGGATGACATCAGTTGGAGGACACAGTGGGAGGACACAGTAGGAGGACATTGGTTGGAGGACACAGCGGGAGGACACAGTAGGAGGACATCGGTTGGAGGACACAGTGGGAGGACACAGTAGGAGGACATCGGTTGGAGGACACAGTGGGAGGACACAGTAGGAGGACATCGGTTGGAGGACACAGTGGGAGGACACAGTGGGAGGACATCGGTTGGAGGACACAGTGGGAGGACACAGTAGGAGGACATCGGTTGGAGGACACAGTAGGAGGACATCGGTTGGAGGACACAGTAGGAGGACATCGGTTGGAGGACATCGGTTGGAGGACATCGGGGGATCGCAGGACAAGGTAAATTACACTACAGTGTAATCCTGAGTGTGGCTCGGGGGGTTACCACTTTTGGTACTGAAAATTAACCCCGAGCCACACTTGGGGTTCCTGCTACGGAGGTGAAACCAACCCCATAGCGGTATTAAACCCCAAACCAAACGTCATATATTACATCTTACCAAGCATTGGATGTGGAGGCTGCATTCGTTTTCTTTTTTTTTTAGGGCCAGTTCACACTCCATGCATTTCAGTTGCTTTTTTTCTGCATTCAAAACGCACAGAAAAGTAAGGTACATGGTGGTCAGTGTCATAGTTCACATCAGTGCTTGCAGTTCCAGTGCATTCCTGTTACAGAAAAAAAAGTAGAACAGGCTGCATTTTCCTGCACAGAGCTGTACTGGAACGCGGTAAAAAGCATCAAAAACGCTCTGGAACGCACCAAAAAATGTACTAGAACGCACATGTCCCTGTTTAAATTGAAGAAAAAAAGAGGGAAAAAAATGAACTGGAGTGCATCAAAAACGCCCCGGAATGTGCCAAAAACACGCATAAAAAACGCATCCAGAACGCATCTGGACTGCGTTTCTATAGTGAGAACCGGCCCTCAGTAGAGAATACATTCAGTTCCTCTAATCTTTCCTCATAGCTGATCTCCTCCATGCCTCGTATCAGTTTGGTTGCCCTTCTCTGTACTTCCTCCAGTTCCCCAATGTTCTTTTGTGAATTGGAGCCCAAAACTGAACTGCATATTCCAGATGAGGTGTTACTAATGATTTGTACCAAGGGGGGGGGGGGTACGTCTACATCAAGGTGGAGACACCTGGCACATCTACATCAAGGTCGAGCCACCTGGCACTACTACATCAAGGTGGAGCCACCTGGCAGGTCTACATCAAGTTGAAGCCACCTGGCACTACTACATCAAGGTGGAGCAACTTGGCATGTCTACATCAAGGTGGAGCTACCTGGCACGTCTACATCAAGGTGGAGCTCCCTGGTACGTCTACATCAAGGTGGGGCCGCCTGGCATGTCTACAGCAAGGTGCAGCCGCCTGGCACGTCTACAGCAAGGTGGGGCCGCCTGGCACATCTACATCAAGGTGGAGCCATCTGGCACGTCTACATCAAGGTAGAGCCGCCTGGCACGTCTACATCAGGGTGGAGCCACCTGGCACGTCTACATCAAGGTGGGGCCGTCTGGCACGTCTACATCAAGGTGCAGCCGCCTGGCACGTCTACAGCAAGGTGGGGCCGCCTGGCACACATCTACATCAAGGTGGAGCCATCTGGCACGTCTACATCAAGGTGGAGCCGCCTGGCACGTCTACATCAGGGTGGAGCCACCTGGCACGTCTACATCACTTTGGAGCCACCTGGCACGTCTACATCAACGTGGAGCCACCTGGCACGTCTACATCAAGGTGGGGCCCGCCTGGCATGTCTACAGCAAGGAGCAGCCGCCTGGCACATCTACAGCAAGGTGGGGGCCGCCTGGCACGTCTACATCAAGGTGGAGCCACCTGGCACATCTACATCAAGGTGGAGCCACCTGGCACATCTACATCAAGGTGCAGCCGCCTGGCACATCTACAGCAAGGTGGGGCCGCCTGGCACATCTACATCAAGGTGGAGCCACCTGGCACATCTACATCAAGGTGGAGCCACCTGGCACATCTACATCAAGGTGGAGCCACCTGGCACGTGTACATCAAGGTTGGGCCACCTGGCACGTTTACATCAATGTGGAGCCGCCTGGCACATCTACATCAAGGTGGTGCCGCTTGGCAAGTCTACATCATGGTGGAGCCGCCTGGCACATCTACATCAAGGTGGAGCCACCTGGCACATCTACATCAAGGTGGAGCCACCTGGCACATCTACATCAAGGTGGAGCCACCTGGCACATCTACATCAAGGTGGAGCCACCTGGCACGTGTACATCAAGGTTGGGCCACCTGGCACGTTTACATCAATGTGGAGCCGCCTGGCACATCTACATCAAGGTGGTGCCGCTTGGCAAGTCTACATCATGGTGGAGCCGCCTGGCACGGCTACATCAAGTCTACATAGCGCCTTTTATAAAGTCAGTCTATACATATAAATGTGCGCAGGGAGACGGCGCTACGCGCGGAGCGTGCGGCGTACGATCCAGGCTCTGGAAGATAGCGGCGTGGGATGAATTATAGGCAGAGATGGCCAAAGCTGAAAGGAGATTGAGTTTGGAACGAATTCTGCGTGACGGTTCGGGATTACACCCCCTGGATGAAAAAAAAAACACTCAGACACAGGAATCCCTTCATCTCCCTGCTCAGCGGCAGAATAAAGCGGGGTGACGTCTCCGACCTCCACCTTTCACGGCGGCAGAGCGAGTCTCAGTCAAACGCCGTCCCCAACGCCGGCCAATGTTTATCCAAATCGGCCCTAATGGGGAGCCAAGAGGCCCGTGTGAAAGAGACCCTTTTACCGCCCTCTCTCCGGCTCTTTCCAGCATGTTTCCTGTTAAGAAGCTTTCTGTATTTATTTGGATTGGATTTTACCCCCCCTCCCCCGAGGATTGGGGATTGCTGATAAAACAGTGCAGACTTGTCTAAGGAGCCGCATGTTCCAGACCAGTCTCCTCCTGCAGGACGAAGGGAAGGTCTAATTTTTCTTTTCTTTTATTACCATATCCTTGTTCACCGAGTGACCTTTGTCCTCATCTTCTTCCACGGTCACCACGGATTGGTCTCCTCCACCCCTGTCTGCCAGTCCTTCCACTGCCCTCCACTCAGTGTCCTCCACCCCTGTCTGCCAGTCCCTCCACTGACCTCCACTCAGTGTCCTCCACCCCTGTCTGCCAGTCCCTCCACTGACCTCCACTCAGTGTCCTCCACCCCTCTCTGCCAATTCCTCCACTGACCTCCACTCAGTGTCCTCCTCCCCTCTCTGCCAGTCCCTCCACTGACCTCCACTCAGTGTCCTCCACCCCTGTCTGCCAGTCCCTCCACTGACCTCCACTCAGTGTCCTCCACCCCCTCTGCCAATCCCTCCACTGACCTCCACTCAGTGTCCTCCACCCCTCTCTGCCAATCCATCCACTGATCTCCTCAGTGTCCTCCACCCCTCTCTGCCAGTCCTCCACTGACCTCCACTCAGTGTCCTCCCCCCTGTCTGCCAGTCCCCTCCACTGACCTCCACTCAGTGTCCTTCACCCCTCTCTGCCAATCCCTCCACTGACCTCCACTCAGTGTCCTCCACCCCTCTCTGCCAATTCCTCCACTGACCTCCCTCAGTGTCCTCCACCCCTCTCTGCCAATCCATCCACTGATCTCCTCTCAGTGTCCTCCACCCCTCTCTCCCAATCCCTCTACTGATCTCCTCTCAGTGTCCTCCACCCCTCTCTGCCAATCCATCCACTGACCTCTACTCAGTGTCCTCCACCCCTCTGTGCCAATCCCTCCACTGACCTCCATTCAGTGCCCTCCACCCCTCTCTGCCAATCCCCACTGGCTTCCCCCTCAGTGTCCTCCACCCCTCTCTCCCAATCCCTCTACTGATCTCCTCTCAGTGTCCTCCACCCCTCTCTGCCAATCCCTCCACTGATCTCCTCTCAGTGTCCTCCACCCCTCTCTGCCAATCCATCCACTGATCTCCTCTCAGTGTCCTCCACCCCTCTCTGCCAATCCATCCACTGATCTCCTCTCAGTGTCCTCCACCCCACTCTCTCCCAATCCCTCTACTGATCTCCTCTCAGTGTCCTCCACCCCTCTCTGCCAATCCTCCACTGACCTCTACTCAGTGTCCTCCACCCCTCTCTGCCAATCCTCCCTGACCTCCATTCAGTGCCCTCCACCCCTCTCTGCCAATCCCTCCACTGGCCTCCCCTCAGTGTCCTCCCCCCCTCTGCCAATCCCTCCACTGACCTCCACTCAGTGTCCTCCACCCCTCTCTGCCAATCCCTCCACTGACCTCCACTCAGTGTCCTCCACCCCTCTCTGCCAATCCCTCCACTGACCTCCACTCAGTGTCCTCCACCCCTCTCTGCCAATCCATCCACTGCCTCCTCTCAGTGTCCTCCACCCCCCTCTCTGCCAATCCCTCCACTGACCTCCACTCAGTGTCCTCCACCCCTGTCTGCCAATCCCTCCACTGACCTCCACTCAGTGTCCTTCACCCCTCTCTGCCAATCCCTCCACTGACCTCCACTCAGTGTCCTCCACCCCTCTCTGCCAATTCCCTCCACTGACCTCCACTCAGTGTCCTCCACCCCTCTCTGCCAATCCCTCCACTGACCTCCACTCAGTGTCCTCCACCCCTCTCTGCCAATCCATCCACTGGCCTCCTCTCAGTGTCCTCCACCCCTCTCTGCCAATCCCTCTACTGCCTCCTCTCAGTGTCCTCCACCCCTCTCTGCCAATCCATCCACTGACCTCTACTCAGTGTCCTCCACCCCTCTCTGCCAATCCCTCCACTGACCTCCATTCAGTGTCCTCCACCCCTCTCTGCCAAGCCCTCCACTGGCTTCCCCTCAGTGTCCTCCACCCCTCTCTGCCAATCCCTCTACTGATCTCCACTCAGTGTCCTCCACCCCTCTCTGCCAATCCCTCCACTGATCTCCTCTCAGTGTCCTCCACCCCTCTCTGCCAATCCTCCACTGATCTCCTCTCAGTGTCCTCCACCCCTCTCTGCCAATCCCTCCACTGATCTCCTCTCAGTGTCCTCCACCCCTCTCTGCCAATCCATCCACTGACCTCTACTCAGTGTCCTCCACCCCTCTCTGCCAATCCCTCACTGACCTCCATTCAGTGCCCTCCACCCCTCTCTGCCAATCCCTCCACTGACCTCCCCTCAGTGTCCTCCACCCCTCTCTGCCAATCCCTCCACTGACCTCCACTCAGTGTCCTCCACCCCTCTCTGCCAATCCCTCCACTGACCTCCACTCAGGGTCCTCCACCCCTCTCTGCCAATCCCTCCACTGACCTCCACTCAGTGTCCTCCACCCCTCTCTGCCAATCCCTCCACTGACCTCCACTCAGTGTCCTCCACCCCTCTCTGCCAATCCCTTCACTGTCCTCCACTCAGTGTCCTCCACCCCTCTCTGCCAATCCCTCCACTGGCCTCCTCTCTGTCCTTCACCCCTCTCTGCCAATCCCTCCCTCCAATGACCTTCGCTCAGTGTCCTCACCCATCTCTGCCTAATCCCTCCACTGACCTCCACTCAGGGTCCTCCACCCCTCTCTGCCAATCCCTCCACTGACCTCCACTCAGTGTCCTCCACCCATCTCTGCTAATCCCTCCACTGACCTCCACTCAGGGTCCTCCACCCCTCTCTGCCAATCCCTCCACTGACCTCCACTCAGTGTCCTCCACCCCTCTCTGCCAATCCCTCCACTGACCTCCACTCAGTGTCCTCTACCCCTCTCTGCCAATCCCTCCACTGACCTCCACTCAGTGTCCAACCCCTCTCTGCCAATCCCTCCAATGACCTCCACTCAGTGTCCTCCACCCCCTCTCTGCCAATCCCTCCACTGACCTCCACTCAGTGTCCTCCACCCCTTTCTGCCAATCCCTCCACTGACCTCCACTCAGTGTCCTCCACCCCTTTCTCCAATCCCCCTCTGACCTCCCAGTGTCCTCCATCCCTCTACTGGCTTCCCATTGCCCAACGGATAAAATTCAAAACATTAACAATAACATATAAAGCCATTTATAACTCCGCCCCAAATTACATCACCAATCTTGTCTCCAAATATCACCCAAACCGTCTCCTCTCCGCTCCTCGCACGACCTCCTGCTCTCTATCTCCCTTGTCTCCTCCTCCCATGCTCGTCTCCAGGACTTCTCCAGAGCTTCCCCCATCCTCTGGAACTCTCTACCCCAATCTATCAGCCTATCGCCTACTCTTCTCACTTTTAGGCGATCTCTGAAAACCGATCTCTTCAGGGAAGCCTATCCTGCCCTCGGCTAATACTGGAATCTTCTACTCCTCCTACCAGTCCATCCCCCACAGTTACTACCTTTTGTACCACTAGCCCCTCCCTCCTAGAGTATAAGCTCCCAGGATCAGGGCCCTCCTAATCCCTCTTGTATTGAACTGTATTGTTGCTGTATTGTCTCCCGTTATATTGTAAAGCGCTGAGCAAACTGTTGGCGCCATAAATCCTGTATAATAATAATAATGCACTACATTAGAAGTCGGTGCGGCTCTACCCAACTCGGATCTGCACCGATATGACTGCTCTAATGGCGGACAATGGGGTACAACTTGCCATGCAATTTGCAAGTCATATGGCATAAAAATCGCATCCCAGTGTCTAAAAACCTCTTCCAGTCCAGACACTTTCCCCCCCTTCCAGTCTGGACACTTTCCCCCCTTCCAGTCCGGACACTTTCCCCCCTTCCAGTCCGGACACTTTCCCCCCTTCCAGTCGGGACACTTTCCCCCTTCCAGTCCAGACACTTTCCCCCCTTCCAGTCCGGACACTTTCACCCCCTTCCAGTCCGGACACTTTCACCCCCTTCCAGTCCGGACACTTTCCCCCCTTTCCAGTCCGGACACTTTCCCCCCCTTCCAGTCCGGATACTTTCCCCCCTTCCAGTCCGGATACTTTCCCCCCCTTCCAGTCCGGACACTTTCCCGGACCCTTCCAGTCCAGACACTTTCCCCCTTCCAGTCCGGACACTTTCCCCCCTTCCAGTCCAGACACTTTCCCCCTTCCAGTCCAGACACTTTTTCCCCCTTCCAGTCCGGACACTTTCCCCTTCCAGTCCAGACACTTTCCCCCCCCCCCCCCCCCTCCCCCCCCCCCCTTCCAGTCCGGACACTTTCCCCCCTTCCAGTCCGGACACTTTCCCCCCCTTCCAGTCCGGACACTTTTCACCCCCTTCCAGTCCGGACACTTTTCCCCCCTTCCTGTCCAGGCCAATTTTCAGCTTTCAGCGCTATCACACTGAACGACAATTGCGCGGTCATGCAACACTGTACCCAAATGAAATTTCTAGCATTTTTTTGAGACAGATAGAACCTTCTTTTGTTGGTATTTATTCACCGCTGGGATTTTTATGTTTTGGTATATAAATGAAAAAAAGACTGAAAATTCAACCGTGAACTGAACAGGAGGGTGTTCGCGGCCCGTCACCATTCATGAGGATGAATTGTTGCCGTGTTACAATGTTACTCTTTTGTTATACTCTGCTACTAAATCAATGGGTCCAACTTACTAAAGGCCAATAGACTGCTCTCTGCAAGTGCATTGGCTCCAGAGCTTAGTAAATGAGGGGGAGTTCACTTTGCAATGAATACCCAATCACATGCAAAGAAAAAAAAAAACAGCATTTTTTCTTGCACATGATTGGATGATGGAAGTCAGCAGCTTCCCCTCATTCTGCTAAGCTCTGGTGCAAATGCCCTTGCTAAGTGACCGTCTATTTGCCTTTAGTACATCAACCCCAATGACACCTTCAAAATCAAATCCATTATACACATCCTATGTTCAGTCTACAGCAGTCGGGTCATTGTGGTGGTAAGGATTGGGTGACACCAGGGGCCACTGACACCATTATATGTGCCTGGCGTCGGTGTGTGTTCCTTTGTAGAGGAGCGGAGGAATCGTATGAAAAGGTCTCTATAAATCCCTGGACCTGTTTCAAACACGCATGTGGATCTGCTGTGGAATGTGACTCGGATTCCGAGGTACCCCAGGAGATCTGAAAGCTGCACCGACCCGCCAGGAGGACTGCAGAGTCAGCACAGCCACGGCCTTCTAGAGGCTGCAGAGTCAGTACTGCAGGGACCTTGTATAGAACGATTGTAGAAATCGCCAGATTATACCGAACTAACACAGCACTGACCTTGTACAGTCAGTGCTGCAATACCAGTCAGTGCTGCAATACCAGTCAGTGCTGTAGTGACCTTGTACAGTCAGTGCTGCAATACCAGTCAGTGCTGTAGTGACCTTGTACAGTCAGTGCCGCAATACCAGTCAGTGCTGAAGTGACCTTGTACAGTCAGTGCTGCAATACCAGTCAGTGCTGCAATACCAGTCAGTGCTGTAGTGACCTTGTACAGTCAGTGCTGCAATACCAGTCAGTGCTGTAGTGACCTTGTACAGTCAGTGCTGCAATACCAGTCAGTGCTATAGTGACCTTGTACAGTCAGTGCTGCAATACCAGTCAGTGCTGTAGTGACCTTGTACAGTCAGTGCCGCAATACCAGTCAGTGCTGAAGTGACCTTGTACTGTCGGTGCTGCAATACCAGTCAGTGCTGCAATACCAGTCTGTAGTGACCTTGTACAGTCAGTGCTGCAATACCAGTCAGTGCTGTAGTGACCTTGTACAATCGGTGCTGCAATACCAGTCAGTGCTGTATAGTGACCTTGTACAGTCAGTGCTGCAATACCAGTCAGTGACCTTGTACTGTCAGTGCTGCAATACCAGTCAGTGCTGTAGTGACCTTGTACTGTCGGTGCTGCAATACCAGTCAGTGCTGTAGTGACCTTGTGCAGTCAGTGTGCAATACCAGTCAGTGCTGTAGTGACCTTGTACTGTCGGTGCTGCAATACCAGTCAGTGCTGTAGTGACCTTGTACTGTCGGTGCTGCAATACCAGTCAGTGGGTTTTTATTATTATTATACAGTATTTATATAGCGCCAAAGGGTGTGTGCTCAGCGCTGTACATTATAGTGGGGGACAGAACATGTGACAAGACAGTAACAATACAATACATGGGGGGTTCGAGGGCCCTTGTAGCTTACAATTTGTAGTGACCTTGTACTGTCAGTGCTGCAATGACAGTCATTGGTATCAGTGGAAGGAATAGAACTCCATTATTGGTGTCAGTGGAAGGAATAGTGCCCCATCATTGGTATCATTGGTGGAAGGAATAGAACTCCATTATTGGTGTCAGTGGAAGGAATAGTGCCCCATCATTGGTGTCAGTGAAAGGAATAGTGCCCCAGCATTGTTGTCAGTGTGAGGAATAGTGCCCCATCATTGGTGTCAGTGGAAGGAATAGTGCCCCATCAATGGTGTCAGTGAAAGGAATAGTGTCCCATCATTGGTGTCAGTGGAAGGAATAAAGTCCCATCGATGGTGTCAGTGGAAGGAATAGTGCCCAAGCATTGGTGTCAGTGGAAGGAATAGTGCCCCATCATTGGTGTCAGTGGGAGGAATAGTGCCCCATCGATGGTGTCAGTGGAAGGAATAGTGCCCCAGCATTGTTGTCAGTGGAAGGAATAGTGCCCCATCATTGGTGTCAGTGGGAGGAATAGAGCACCATCATTGGTGTCAGTGGGAGGAATAGAGCCCCATCGCTGGTGTCAGTGGGAGAAATAGTGCCCCATCATTGGTATCAGTGGAAGGAATAGTGCCCCATCATTGGTGTCAGTGGAAGGAATAGTGCCCCATCGAAGGTGTCAGTGGAAGGAATAGTGCCCCATCATTGGTGTCAGTGGAAGGAATAGTGCCCCATCGTATCAGTAGGAGGAATAGTGCCCCATCTTTGTTGTAAGTGGAAGGATAGGATCACTGGTGTCAGTGGAAGGAATAGTGCCCCATCATTGGTGTCAGTGGGAGGAATAGAGTCCCATCATTGGTATCAGTAGGAGGAATAGTGCCCCATCATTGGTGTCAGTGGGAGGAATAGTGCCCCATCATTGGTGTCAGTGGAGGAATAGTGCCCCATCATTGGTGTCAGTGGGAGGAATAGTGCCTCATCATTGGTGTCAGTGGGAGGAATAGTGTCCCATCATTGGTATCAGTGGGAGGAATAGTGCCCCATCATTGGTGTCAGTGGGAGGAATAGTGTCCAATCATTGGTATCAGTGGGAGGAATAGTGCCCGATCATTGGTATCAGTGGGAGGAATAGTGCTCCATCATTGGTATCAATGGGAGGAATAGTGCCCCATCATTGGTGTCAGTGAAATAAATAGTGCTCTGTTGTTGGTTTCTGTGGGAGAAATAATGCCTCATATCAGTAAGAGGAATGGCTGAATAAAGGCAAGCAAAAGGCTGCATTTTTTTGGCCCCAGGGCTGCAGTTTGGAGGACACTGCCCTACACCTAAATGGACAGGATTTTCTCTGTGAACACTCCGAGCGAAGAAAGAAGCCTCATTCTGTATCTCGCTCAATCCCTCCGCCAGAGCAATCCATCCAAGGTACAAAGCATAGGGAACCCCATGATTATGCTCCCTACCGATTAAAACGTATTCTGGTGATTTGTACCTCGGATGGTTTGGAAGAAACAGATTGGAGGCTTCTAGTACAGTGAGCTGCTTCCATTTCTTCTCTTGGAGTCTTCAGAGAGTCTTCTCTATTGGCCGACAACTACAGGGAACTGGCTCCCGTCATCGGGAACAGGAGCCTGCAGAGGAGTATCTACTATCTCCTTACTGGAGGACTCTACTGATTTCCTGGAGTTGGGCTTTAATTTAGAAGTACAATCATCTTTTTACTAGAATAAAGCAGGCGTGGCCCTCGGCAGACATCATTTGGCCCCCTAAAGATGTTTTCTGATGAGTACGGCCCTCGGTTTCTTCGATTTTGCCTGTATAGAAAGCACGCTATTTGTAGTAGAGTTCCCTCTTCACAGCAGACAAATTCCTCCTGGGTTTCCTGTAACCCGTCTCACATCTGTCCTTTTACAGTTTATCTCTCTCCCCCCCCACCTCCAGTCTAGCTCCATTGGAATGCATCTGTTCAACACATTACCGGAGTTTGGCCAACCCTAAGTCACCACAGATCAGTTACTTGGGAGGTCAGGGGTCACTATTACAGGTGATAAATAATGGTCTTCTGCCAGGGAGAAGATATCTGGGGATAAGACATGAAAAGAGAGGGGGGATTGAAAACACGAGCGACGATCAACGAGGTGAAATGGAGTTTACTGTCCAGATGAAAATTTAAAGCAATCATTAGGCCCAATTTTTTGTTTTCTATCCGGACTTAGTAATGGAAGTATTCAGGAACAAGTGAATGAAACTATTTTTGGTGTCAGATTTGCAAGTTGGGTGTAAACCTCACATTTTTTGTTCGTGTTTTGGGCTTCTATAAGAGCAAAAGAATGTCACCAGCACACCACGGATCTCCTAAAAGGAGTCCAAAGCTTTCATTAGCGAGGGAGACCGAAGACGAAGATCTGCTCATTATAACGAGTTGGAGTGTAGGTATCCAGATTGGGGGAGACTGAAGACGAGGGTCTACTCATTACAAGGGGGTTGGAGTGTAGGTATCCAGATTGGGGGAGACTGAAGACGAGGGTCTACTCATTACAAGGGGGTTGGAGTGTAGGTATCCAGATTGGGGGAGACTGAAGACGAGGGTCTACTCATTACAAGGGGGTTGGAGTGTAGGTATCCAGATTGGGGGAGACTGAAGACGAGGGTCTACTCATTACAAGGGGGTTGGAGTGTAGGTATCCAGATTGGGGGAGACTGAAGACGAGGGTCTACTCATTACAAGGGGGTTGGAGTGTAGGTATCCAGATTGGGAGACTGATGACGAGGGTCTACTCATTACAAGGGGTTGGAGTGTAGGTATCCAGATTGGGGAGACTGATGACGAGGGTCTACTCATTACAAGGGGGTTGGAGTGTAGTATCCAGTGGGAGACCAGGGAATAGTTGGAGGAAGGATCCTAGGGAAGACTGAAGACAAGGATCTGCTCATTATAAGGGGGTTGGAGTGTAGGTATCCAGAATAGGGAAGACTGAAGACAAGGATCTGCTCATTATAAGGGGGTTGGAGTGTAGGTATCCAGATTGGGGGAGACTGAAGAAGAAGATCTGCTCATCATAAGGGGGTTGGTGTGTAGGTATCCAGATTGGGGGAGATTGAAGACCAGGATCTGCTCATTATAAGGGTGTTGGAGTATAGGTACCCAGAATGACCCAGCAGAAGCAACATTTCAGGGCCTCTCAGGACCCCTTCATCAGGCATATAGCATAACCTGAAAAACCAGTGCCTTGACCTCTGCAAAGGGTATTGTTGGAGAATTCCATGTTCTGGCTAATACCCACTTAGCAGCAATGAGAATATGGGTAACCAGTTTAAACTGAGTAGACCAGTGTTTCTCATCCTGGGTGCCATGGCACCCTGGTGTGTCGTCTGGGTTCCCCCAGGGTGCCATAAACATGGGACAACGTTTGTACCTGGATCAGCATCACGAATTGCCATGATGAGGGCAGGCTGGCCACCAGCACCATATCAACCAATACCATTTATTGCTTTGGTGATGGCAGCCAGCTCACCCACATTATGGCAACCCATTATTCTGATCCAGCACAGGCATCCTGCAGTGTCATCCACAACATACAGCAGAAAACAGAGGCCCATAACCACCAAACCTCCAACTCCCCCCCATTGCCTCCCACTGCTGCACTGCTGGAGCCAAAAGCTAGGGCTCCGGTGTGAAGACAGGACCGCATGATTGGGACAATTGAAGACAAGGATCTGCTCATTATAAGGGGGTTGGAGTGTAGGTATCCAGAATGGGGGAGACTGAAGATGAAGATCTGCTCATTATAAGGGGGTTAAAGTGTAGGTATCCAGACTGAGGGGGGGGAGGGGTGGAGTTTGAGGACCTGCTGGTTGGCGTGTAGGTATCCAGATTTGGGGGGAGACTGAAGATGAAGATCTGCTCATTATAGGGAGTTGGTGTGTAGGTATCCAGATTTGGGGAGACTGAAGATGAAGATCTGCTCATTATAGGGAGTTGGAGTGTAGGTACCCAGATTGGGGGAGACTGAATATAAAGATCTGCTCATTATAAGGGGGTTGGAGTGTAGGTATCCAGAATGGGGGAGACTGAAGACGAAGATCTGCTCATTATAAGGGGGTTGGAGTGTAGGTATCCAGAATGGGGGAGACTGAAGACAAAGATCTGCTCATTATAAGGGGGTTGGAGTGTAGGTATCCAGATTGGGGGAGTCTGAAGACGAAGATCTGCTCATTATAGGGAGTTGGAGTGTAGGTACCCAGATTGGGGGAGACTGAAGTTGAAGATCTGCTCATTATATGGAGTTGGAGTGTAGGTATCCAGATTGGGGAGACTGAAGACGAAGATCTGCTCATTATAAGGGGTTGGAGTGTAGGTATCCAGATTGGGGGAGTCTGAAGACGAAGATCTGCTCATTATAGGGAGTTGGAGTGTAGGTACCCAGATTGGGGGAGACTGAAGTTGAAGATCTGCTCATTATATGGAGTTGGAGTGTAGGTATCCAGATTGGGGGATACTGATGATGAGGACCTGCTTATTATAGGGGGGGTTGGAGTGTAGGTATCCAGAGTGGGGAAGACTGAAGACGAAGATCTGCTCATTATATTACATTTAAATACATTTTAAATATGTCTCCCATCTTACACCTATTTCCTCAAATCCTGTTTCCACCAACATGTGAGCATTTAGGCGGGGTGACGTCACTCGGAGGAGTCCGGGCTCCATTTCCCCAGGCATAGTCTGCACCTGGTACAATATGAGCTTCTTCTGTACTTTCTGTATGTCAGCAATTAGGGATTGAAGTTTACCATCAGTGTGCAATTTAGTGGAGCCAACCAAATCTAAAATCCTCGGGAGAATCGTCCCACAAATGCACGTCTATAGACCGAATTTACACTTTAATGTAAAGGGAAGTGTGCTGCTCTGGTTTATGAAAATGCTGGAAATGGTTGACTGTCTGGTAGACAGGAACTGTTTGTTGTGCATTGCCTGGCTCTGCGCCAGCAGAGGGTTTAGGACCTGCGTGCAGCCTTCATTGTGACTTTCTGGGGTCTCAGCTTGTAATGGTCTCTTAATCATGGCTGTAATCCTATTGAGTTTCCATTCATGTTGTTTGGATTGAGGGAGGCTCCCTCCTTCAAGGGCAGCTACAGATGTCATTCTGCGCTAATCCCCTTTTGAACCCCTGCGTTGGGGTGAAGTGAGTAACCCCTTGCCTTCTGATCACTGCGCGGCAAACAAGGCCGACCCCTGCCTGGAGCACACGGCTCTAGAGGACTACGGCATCGGACTAGCAAGGCTACATGGAGGCCATCAGCAGGACGTCTATGAAGCTCTTATATGATGCTGAACACAAAGTGCAATTCCTGCTAAAGTAGAACTAAATACAAAACTAAGTAAAGGAGGGATATTATTATTATTATTATACAGGATTTATATTATTATTATTATACAGGATTTATATATTATTATTATTATACAGGATTTATGGCGCCAACAGTTTGCTGAGCGCTGTACAGTATAACGGGAGACAATACAGCAACAATACAGTTCAATACAAGAGGGATAGGAGGGGCCTGATCCTGGGAGCTTACAATCTAGGAGGGAGGGGCTAGTGGTACAAAAGGTACATAATAGTGCATTATTATTACTATTATTCAAGTATTATTATTATTATTATTATACAGGATTTATTATTATTATTATTATTATTATTATTACGATTATTCAAGTATTATTATTATTATTATTATTATTATACAGGATTTATTATTATACAGTTTTATTATTATTATTATTATTATTATTATTATTATACAGGATTTTTATTATTATACAGTTTTTTAATTATTATTATTATTATTCAGGATTTTTATTATTATTATTATTATTATTATTCAGAATTTATGAATATTATTATTCAGGAATTAATATTATTATTATTATTATTATTTCTATTATTCAGGAATTATTATTATTATCATTACCATACAGGATTTATTATTATTATTATTATTATACAGGATTTATTATTATTATTATTATTATTATTATACAGGGATTTATTATTATTATTATTATTATTATTATTATATAGGATTTATGGCGCCAACAGTTTGCTCAGCGCTTTACAATATAACGGGAGACAATACAGCAACAATACAGTTCAATACAAGAGGGATAGGAGGGCCTGATCCTGGGAGCTTACAATCTAAGAGAGAGGGGCTAGTGGTACAAAAGGTAGTAACTGTGGGGGATGGACTGGTAGGAGGAGTAGAAGATTCCATTATTAGCTGAGGGCAGGATAGGATCCTTGAAGAGATCGGTTTTCAGAGATCGCCTAAAAGCGAGCAGAGTAGGCGATAGTCTGATAAATTGGGGTAGAGAGTTCCAGAGGATGGGGGAAGCTCTGGAGAAGTCCTGGAGACGAGCATGGGAGTAGGAGACAAGGGAGCTAGCGGGTTATAACCCCAATCAGCTTTTTCACCATCAATGTCCCATTGGAGAGATTCCCCTTCACTTCACTTCCTGTCCCATAAATACAACAAGAAGTGAGAGGAGAGCCTTCCAAAAGTGAGGGAATCCCTGGTTGTCACCAGAATTAGTGTCCCCATTGGAAGCTTTCCCCTCTATTCCTGTTGTGGTGACAACCAAAAATTTGGGGTTTTCTCTCACTTTCACTCTTGGTGATAACAGTAAACAGGACAAATTGTGAAGGAGAATCTCAACAACGGGGACAAATGGAGAAGATGAATCTCCCCAACGGGGACAAATAGAAAAGGTGAATCTCCCCAATGGGGACAAATAGAGAAGGTGAATCCCCTCAACGGGGACAAATAGAGAAGGTGAATCCCCTCAACGGGGGCAAATGGAGAAGATGAATCTCCCCAACGGGGACAAATAGAAAAGGTGAATCTCCCCAATGGGGACAAATAGAGAAGGGGAATCCCTTCAACGGGGACAAATGGAGAAGGTGCATCCTCCCAATGGGGACAAACAGAAGATGAATCTCCCTAGCGGGGATAAACAGAAGATGAATCTCCCTAGCGGGGACAAAATAGAAAATGAATATCCCTAGCGGGGATACAAAAATAGAAGGTGAATCCCCCAAACGAGGACAAAAAAAAGGTGAATCCCCCTAACAGGGACAAACAGAGAAGATGAATCCCCCAAACAGGGACAAATAGAAGGTGAATTTCCCTAACTGGGATAAATAGAGAAGGTGAATCCTCCAACAGGGACAATAAGAGCAGGTGAATCTCCTCAACACGGACAAATAGAGAAGGTGAATCCCCCCAATGGGGACAAATAGAAGGTGAATCCCCCAAACGAGGACAAAAAAAGGCGTATCCCCCCAACAGGGACAAATAGAAGGTGAATTTCTCTAACTGGGACAAATAGAGAAGGTGAATCCTCCAACGGAGACAAATAGAGAAGGTGAATTTCCCTAACAGGGACAAAGAGAAATGGTGAATCTCCCTAACGGCGACATATAGAAGGTGAATCTCCCTAACGGGGACATATAGAAGGTGAATCTCCCCTAACGAGGACAGAGAAAGTGAATCTCCCTAACAGAGACAAATAGAAGATGAATCTCCCTAACGAGGACAGAGAAAGTGAATCTCCCTAACGGGGACATTTAGAAGGTGAATCTCCCTAATGGGGACGCATGCAGCAATAAAAACCTGACAGGAGTTCTAATCCCTTCCCCACTCAATGAACATCTAAAAAGGTTTTGCCTTTAGTTCTAAATTAAATCTGAACTCCGGGAATGTGACCAACTGTAGCCTTGCCGGGCTAACCACCTACATTTAGTCCAAACCCAGAAGTTGTACGTCATTGCTGTCCAATGTCATTGACTAATATGGCCATATTAGGTCAATGATCCTATGAGCATTTTTCTTGTACGGCGGCCATTTTTCCTTCAGCCCACCTGGGATGAGCTTGGATTGGTCCACACCGGGAAGTTCAATGTCATTATTTGGCAGGAGATTAGCAGCCCCACAGCTGCACATATACACAGCAGCGGAGCCGGTTATCTCCTGCCCAACAATTACATCTAACTCCCAGGTTTGGACCAATTCAAGCTCACTCCAGGTGGATTGTCAAGTCTCCAATAGGTGGCAGTATATCAGATGATCAGCCGTGTTATAACAGACCCCTCTAGGTGGATGTGATGTCAGATATTGGGATCCAATAAGCATACCAGGGAGCACACCAAGAAGAACCAGCAGATGAACCAACAGTATGTAAAAACCAAGATGGTGGCCGCCATGGGCATGATGACATCATACATGACGTGGATGGATGTGGCAACATGTTTCGGGGATGGGAGCCCCTTTCTCATGTATCCTTGCCACTGTCTACAGGAATCTGCACCAGGGGCGGACTGACAACTCATGGGGCCCCCGGGCAATAGGGGATCATGGGGCCCCTGTGTCCTTGCCCAAACTCAAAAAAGCCTATGAAAAAGGTACCAGGGGCATCTCATGGGGCCCCTTACTGACCCCGGGCCCTCGGGCAGTGCCCTAGTTTCCAAATGGTCAGTCCGCCCCTGATCTGCACACAAGTCTTTGGCCCAGCAATGACATCTAACCTCCAGGTTTAGACCAATCCAAGCTCATTGCAGGTGGCCCGTAGGAAGACTGTCCCCCATAAAAGAGATATTGGCCCCCACAACTGTGCAGGTACCATCAGGCCGAAGACCAATTCTCCACTGCTCACTGCTCAAGGAGCCTACAGCAACTCCTGGAGCAATCCTAGAAGAAACGCAAGATGGAGAGAGAGCGCCACAACTAGAGTGCAGTATTTATTTAAACTCAATAAAAATGAAAAGTATATATTGTGATCACACGTAAAATTAATATACAAGCACATCTGTCGACTCTCCAAGGGGTGGCAGTATACCATGTGGTCAGCGGTGTTATATCAGACCCCTCTAGGTGGATGTGATGTCAGATACCAGGATCTAGTAAGTATACCAAGGAACACACCAAGAAGAACCAGCAGTATGTAAAAACAAAGATGGTGGCCACCATGGGCGTGATGTCATCATACGTGACGTAGATGGACGTGGCAACATGTTTTGGGGATGGGATCCTCTTTCTTAAGCATCCCTGCCACCGTCTACATCTTCAGCTGCAGGGCCGGGAATCTCCTGCCCGCAGATCTTTGGCTCAGCAACGACATCTAACCTCCATGTTTAGACCGATCCAAGCTCATCCCAGGTGGTCCGCAGGAAAACTGTCCACCGTAAAAGAGATATTGGCCCCCACAACTGTGCAGGTACCATCAGGCAGAAGATCAATTCTGCACTGCTCACTCCTCAAGGAGCCCCTGGCAACTTCTGGAGCAATGCTAGAGTTCCATGGAACCCTGAATGATAATGGCTGCTCTAAGGGAATCTGAAATGCCAGATTTGGTACCAGAAATTTTAGTAATTGGCAATTTAATTATTATTATTATTATTATTATACAGGATTTATGGCGCCAACAGTTTGCTCAGCGCTTTACAATATAATGGGAGACAATACAGCAACAATACAGATCAATACAAGAGGGATAGGAGGGTCCTGATCCTGGGAGCTTACAATCTATCAGCTGAGGATAAGCACAGACAAACATGAGAAGGGATCAGGAACAGGACTGCAGCAAGAAGATCGTAAAGGACTGTTGAAAGTCGGAGGGCGCATTTTCAACGCAAGACTTGAAAGTGGTGAAAGCAATCCAGTAGTGATCCCATAGTCACCATATTGCTCCACCACTTGTGGAACATTACCAGGTACAGACCACAGACCAAGTGCGTTTGTTCACAGAGGGAGCCTTACGTGCAGCTGGACTCTGGATAATGGGAGCCAAGAGACTCGAGCTTTAACTACCCACAGAACGGCTATACCTTGCTGGCAGCTGATGTCGGAGAGTGAGGGAGACCAGACCTGACCAGACCTTAAAGGGATCTCCAGTTCTCAGAGATTGTCATCTCTAAATGCGCAGACTGACTGCGTATCTGGTGAGTGCTCAATCTTTACCTGAGATTTATCACCACTTTATTGGATCTGATTACTGGATCCTGAAGATTATTATTATTATACAGTATTTATAAAGCGCCAGTAGTTCGCTCAGCGCTGTACATTACAGAGGGGGACAGAACATGTGACAGAACAATACCAATACAATGCAAAACATGAGGGGATTGAGGGCCCTGCTCTTCGAGCTTACAATCTAGGAGGGAGGGGATGGTGGCACAGGAGGAGATAGCTGTGGGGGATGGAGTGGTAGGAAGAGTGGAGGAGGTCGGCAAGTTAGCAGGGGGTGGGGTAGGCTTCCCTGAAGAGATGGGTTTTCAGAGTGCACCTAAATGAGAGGAGAGTAGGTGATAATCTGATGGGTTGGGGCAGGGAGTTCCAGAGGATGGGTGATACCCTGGAGAAGTCTTGGAGGCGGGCATGGGAGGAGGAGACCAGGGAACTAGAGAGAAGGAGGTCTTGTGAGGAGCAGAGTGTGCGTGTTGGGTGGTACTTGGATATTAGGTCAGTGATGTAGTTGGGGGCAGTATGGTGGACGGCTTTGTACGTCAGCGTTAGGATTTTGAATTTGATCCGTTGCGCAATCGGAAGCCAGTGGAGGGATTGGCGGAGGGGGGTGGAGGACACTGAGTGGAGGCCAGTGGAGGGATTGGCGGGGGGGGGGGGGGAGGACACTGAGTGGAGGCCAGTGGAGGGATTGGCAGAGGGGGGGGTGGCGGACACTGAGTGGAGGCCAGTGGAGGGATTGGCAGAGGGGGGTGGCGGACACTGAGTGGAGGCCAGTGGAGGGATTGGCAGAGAGGGGTGGAGGACACTGAGTGGAGGCCAGTGGAGGGATTGGCAGAGGGGGGTGGCAGACACTGAGTGGAGGCCAGTGGAGGGATTGGCAGAGGGGGGGTGGGGACACTGAATGGAGGCCAGTGGAGGGATTGGCAGAGGGGGGTGGAGGACACTGAGTGGAGGTCAGTGGAGGGATTGGCAGAGGGGGGTGGAGGACACTGAATGGAGGCCAGTGGAGGGATTGGCAGAGGGGGGTGGAGGACACTGATTGGAGGTCAGTGGAGGGATTGGCAGAGGGGGGTGGTGGAAATGGAGCGGTTGGAAAGGTGAATGAGTCTGAAGATCATCTCGATCTCCCATGCACCTCATGTTTGGACTATAGTTTGGCCCTTTGCACACCAGTAGTCACTATATAGTGACATAATACACCATTGTTTCATCACTTTATTTATTGATGTGCCAACACCCTATCACTGTGGTCACCTATCTGGTTACCTGTTACATTTGGGGTGTATATTGTTTTGACAATAATGATACGTTTTTTATTGCTGCCACTAAGTCATTTTTTGTTCATTCATTGTGCCATTCATTTTATTATTCAATTTTAATTTTTATTGATTCTGCTTATTTACCTTGTATTATTCATGTGGTCTATTTAGAGCTACACCCTGCTATTTATTGATCCTCTGTCACCCTTTATCTCTTGGTGTCAAGAAAAAGTTGTCAGAAGTGATTCATCAAAAGTATGATTAAAACTATATTTAGAGGTACAGCATTTTTCAGATGTTTCAGATACACCGTGACACATGTGCTGGTACAGTTCAGTATATACAGTTCTTGACCTCTTCCTTGACACTGCAGTGAGAGTCCAAACAAATGGAGTCCAACGCCAGAGAAGTCGAGAAGAAATGTGAATGTCCGTAAGTGAAAGTATGTGACATAAGGACGCATACTGATGGACTTGGAATGATGACATCATTAGGGGAGAGCGCGCCTCCGATAAAGGAAAACCTTCTGTGTTTATTCACCAAATTCCAACCAGCGGAGGATTTTTATGTTGGGTGGAGCTCTATCATGATTTCACTCGGCGGGTGAGCTGCTGAACAGGAAACCTCCAATGGAGATGGACTGAAGATCTGTTATCAGCTTCTCTGCTCAGCAGAAATGAGTCCACCCCTTTCGAAAAGTAAGATTTTAATCAATATCTCAATTTCCAAAATTGTGACGAAACTGAGTTTTATAGAACAATTGTTCGACTCTTTACGTTCCCCCTGAAGAAAAGCCTTTTATATATCTCTTATGCCAGCCATAGAAGGTCGAAAATAGGCCGATTTTCGCACCATTAGTGGGTTAATCGGTCGGCCGTTTTTCGGGGTTTTGGCACATTTTTTTTCATCAGTCATGTAGGAAATTTTGTGGCCGATTTTGAAGATCGGCCGATTTTCCCAACAATGATGGGCAAATCGGCCGATCGTTTTTTACCAATAAAAAATCTGCGCATGAGCCGTCACCTGCAAGAAGAAGAAAAAGAAGAAAAAAGAATTCTAGTCCGCTATTATATTTTACATGAAAGTCTTGCAGTTGCAACAATGTATCCATTTGTATCCAAATAAAAACATCTGTATCTGAAATGGATACAAATGGATACAAATGGATACATTGTTGCAACCACAAGACTTTCATGTATAATATAATAGCGGAGCTCTCTGCAGGGACAGAAGTAATTATGGGGTTAAATGCAGTCCGTAGACGGGACAAAAATTGGCCGATTTGTTTACTATTCGTGGTAACGTCGGCCGATCGAACGACCAGTTTTTTTTTTTTTTTTTTTTTTAAATGTGTGATTTTCGACCCATCTATGGCCTTCATTACCTGAGGGGTCCTCAGCACTACTGCAGTGATAGCTGTGATCATCCAGGTCCTATGCCAAGCAGCTTCCCCTCTGCCCACTGACCACAGGGAGGTCGCTCAGCTCGCTCATTACTGCCACCATTCACAGAATGCCTTGTATTTTTTTCAGTGAATACAAGGCATTGTCTGGTTGGATGAGGTGGAGAGTTAGGGGCAATGATGTCATGATTTCCACCTTCTCCACTGTATCAATTAAAAAAAAATAGAAGTTGCTCTGTGAATGGGGGGAAGTGCCAAGCAAGTGACTCCTTGTGGCAAAGTACACGGTAAGGAACATTCAGCAGCTGGTGATCGTTGAATTGTTCTCTCAATACAGAGTCTAAATAACAGTTTTTGAGTCCATATTTTAAGCCACGATGAAGGAGACGGTGTGTGGTCCCTGAAACGCGTCGGTTGTAGCACCTATCATACATTTGGAGAACAACCTTGTTTTGGACTTTCATCTTTAAATTCAAATATTACTTTCACTTTCCGAGGTCTCTGTGGCAGTTCTTCGGTTAACGGGAGCAGTCCACTTGTGACGCCATCGGTTTCGCTAAATACATTGTGTCGGCGCTGGGTCCTGCCACTGTAAATAAATAAAGTTACGAAGCATGCAGGGGTCTCACAATGGCAGACGGAGGGGCTTTGGAATGTTTGTGCTGAGCAGAGAATGGTGTTTTTACAGTTTTCTCCAGGTTTTGGTATTCCCTGGTTGGGTTCCGGAGTTCAGAGGCTTTAAAGAGCTTTGGGAGAGAAGAAGCCTTTACATTAAAGACATACAAAAAATAAGAAGCCTCTACCCCCTGCGTTCAGGTGTGTCAGGGCTCCGTCCTCGGCAGAGGTGTTAGGAGACCTGGCACCCCTGCCAGTACCTTGCATGGCCGCAGAAGTTCACATCGGCTCAAATTTGGTGCCAAGCGGCCTTTATAAGGAAGCCCTGCGCTACTCTCAGGTGCTGGTTGATATCTGACTTCCTGTTCCTGTGCTATTGTGATCTGTGATCCTGGACCTGTCTGCTCTGTTTAACCCCGACCTGACCCCGGCTTGTCTAACGGATCTTCTCTCCTGATCTCTGTGTATGACCTCGGCTATCCCTCTTGACTACGTCTGCTCCGATCCCCTCCTGGCACCCGACCTTGGCTCAAACTGGTTATCCTGTGATCCTCTGTTCTCTGGAAGACCTGCATACCACGCACAGGTGCCCCCTGCCTGCAGACCCCATCTGAGCGCATCAGCCGTGCTCCTGGGTGGACCACCAAACAAGCGCTCCCACAGGTGACCTGTGCTACTCCACTGTCCCACCTTCAGGGGAGTCTGGAACTTAGACGCAAACTTTGCTGTACCATAGTTTGTTGCCATTTTACTGGCGTGCGCAATTTGAACCCCTCCAGAGGATTCCCCTCCCCCCTTCCTGATCAGGCCATTTTTTGCATTTCAGGCTCTGCGTTATTTTAACTGACAATTGCGCGGTCGTGCAACGCCGCACCCAAATGAAATTTACGTCCTTTTTTTCCCACCAATAGAGCTTTCTTTCAGTGGTATTTGATCACCTGTGCATCTTTTATTTTTTGTGCTATAAACACAAAAAGACCGACAATTTTAAAAAAAAAAAAAACTATAATTTTGACTTTTTGCTATTAAACACATCCAGTAAAAAAATTTAAAAAATCTAATTTCATCACAAATTTCAGCCAAAATGTATTCTGCTCCGTGTCTTCGCTAAAGAAATCCCAATACGTGTAAATTAATTGTTTTACGGGAAAGTTATAGCATCTAGAAATGGCGGTATAGATTTTTTTTTTTCACTAGTAATGGCGGGGTTCAGTGACTGCGGGACTGCGGCGGGCATTCTGACACTGGGGGGAAATTGACTTGGTGTCACTGACTGACTCCAGTGACACCAATACCGTGATCTGTGCTAATAAAAAGCACTGACACTGTACTAATGGCACTGGGCAGGAAGGGGTTAACATGAGGGGTGATCAAAGTGTTAACTGTGTGCTGTGTCTGTTTCACTGTGAGCATGCTGCTATGCAGAGCCATACAAAGCAGCGTGCAGGTGCTGACAGGGAGAGATCTGTATTATTTACATACAGGTCTCTCCCCTGTCAGAAATCCTCAGAGATTGCTGGGTGCCTGAGGGGAATGACTGGCCGGAACCCGGTGACAACTAGTCAAGGCTGCAATTTTGCACACCCCTGCTGCCCTGTAGCAATATTTCTGCTATGGGGCAGCGCAGAAGCGGTTAAAGCATGACGTGTTTGGTATCTATCTACTCGGCATAACATCATCTTTTATATTTTACCCCAAAAAATGGGTATTATGTTGTATTTGTGGACACTAAAATTCATTAAATTGTCTTTTTTCCAAAACATTTTTGGATTTGAAAAACCGCTGCGCAAATACTGCGTGACGTAAAAAAATAACAATACCCACTGTTTTATTCTCTAGGGCCTCTGCTTAAAACATATATAATTGTTTTGGGGGTTCTAAGTAATTTTCTAGAATAAAAATGATGGTTTTTTTAGATATATGAGAGAAATGTCTGAATTGGCCTGGGTGGAAAGCGTCTAATAAAAGTGGGCCGAAAAGCCCTACGAAAGTGGGCCGACAAGCCCTACGAAAGTGGGCCGACAAGCCCTACTAAAGTGGGCCGACAAGACCTACGAAAGTGGGCCGACAAGACCTACGAAAGTGGGCCGACAAGACCTACGAAAGTGGGCCGACAAGCCCTACAAAAGTGGTCCGACAAGCTCTACAAAAGTGGTCCGACAAGCTCTACGAAAATGGACCGACAAGCCCTACGAAAGTGGATCAACAGGCCCTACGAAAGTGGGCCGACAAGCTCTACGAAAGTGGACTGACAAGCCCTTCGAAAGTGGACCGACAAGCCCTACGAAAGTGGACCGACAAGCCCTACGAAAGTGGACCGACAAGCCCTACGAAAGTGGACCGACAAGCTCTACGAAAATGGACTGACAAGCCCTTCGAAAGTGGACCGACAAGCCCTACAAAAGTGGACCGACCAGCCCTATGAAATTGGACCGACAAGCCCTACGAAAGTGGACCAACAAGCCCTACGAAAGTGGGCCGACAAGCCCTACGAAAGTGGGCCAATAAGCCCTATGAAAGTGGACCAACAAGCCCTACGAAAGTGGACTGACAAGACCTACGAAAGTGGACTGACAAGCCCTACGAAAGTGGTCCGACAAGCCCTAAGAAAGTGGGCCAACAAGCCCTACACCCACGGATGGGGCTGTGGATAAGGGGGTACCAAGGGGTTACCACCAGTCCTCCTGTATGGGGTCCAGGCTATCAGGGGGACTCAGGCAGATGGGTGAATTGGATGTGGGCTGGGAGGGTGATCAGCACGGCAGAGGGCAATTACTAGAACCGATCCCCTGTATGGCTCTCCCTGCAGCCCCTGAAAGCTGGCTTCTTTACCTCTCCCTTCTGCTTGCCTTCAGGTGCTGCAGAGAAAGTCATACAGGGGATCGGTTCCAGTAATTGCCTCCTCGCTGCACCCATCACCCTCCCTGTACACCATACGTTTTCCCCTGTGTGCCCCCACCCCCGCAGTGCTGCTGACTTCCCTCCTCTCCTTCCCACCAGCTGCAAGCACACAATAGGTCACATTTACTAGCTCCTTCCTTTCCTGAATGAACACAATGACTGTACTGATCACTCACTGTGGTCATTCATAAAGCACAGTAAACTGTTTTTCTTGGGGTGGGGGGCCCTGTCAAGTTGGCTGTATGGGGCCCCGTGGATTCTAAGAGCAGCCCTGCCCCCATGGATGGGGCGTAGACTCCCTACAAATGCTTTTACCACTGAGCTGAATTCACCTAATCATTAAACTGCGGCACATCCATGTAGACTTCTCTTCAGTACAGATTAATACAGAAACATAGAAAAGGAACGACAGAAAAAGACCAAGTGGTCCATCGAGTCTGCCCATTTTGAGTTTTTTTTTTGGGGGGGGGGGGTGTTTTTGTTTGTTTGTATTTTGCTTTGTTTTTTTAATTTACTTTTTTTTAAAGTTTTTTGTCTGAGTATAGATCTATGCTTGTCCCACGCATGTTTGCAACTATTTATCCCGGGTTCACATACATGCGGTGCGGAACATCGCATGTGATTTGTACAGGAACCGCACCGCATTCCCTGCCAATCACATGTGATTTGTGTGCGGTGCGATCGGAGTCGTACATTTTGTATGGCTCTAATCCCACCGCACCCGCACCAGAAAGGTGCAGGACCCTTTTTTGGGTCCGCACTAGAATCGGATCGCACGGGTATTCACACCTACAGTTGTGTTCAAAATAATAGCAGTGTGGTGAAAAAGTGAATAAAGCTGAAAATCCTTCTAATCCTTTTATTTCCATCCACACAAATGCATTGGGAACACGACACATTCTATTCCAAATCACAACATGAAGAAAAATACATCAAATTTGTGTTGTTCCTCTAAAAAAATGGAAGAAAAGTGAATATTAGACGGTTCAAAAAAATCGCAGTGTTTGTATTCTTCTTTACAAACTCCAACATTCACTATATAAACTGAGAAATGTTTGAAGATTTTGCTTTCCTTTGAATGACTTCATGAATATTTGGTTGTAGTCGCACTGTTTCTGAGAACTGCTGTACATCTGTGTTGCATGGAGTCCCCCAACTTCTGGCCCCTGTGATCAGGTATTCCAGCCCAGGATGATTGGACCACATTCCACAGTCTTCTCTATTTCTTGGTTTTGCCTCAGAAACGGCATTTTTGATTTCACCCCACAAGTTTTCTATTGGATGAAGATCCGGGGATTGGGCTGACCACCCCATAACGTCCATCTTGTTGGTCTGGAACCAAGATGTTGCCCGTTTACTGGTGTGTTTGGGGTCGTTGTCTTGTTGGAACACCCATTTCAAGGGCATTTCCTCTTCAGCATAAGGCAGCATGACCTCTTCAAGTATTCTGATGGATTCAAACTGATCCATGATCCCTGGTATGTGATAAATAGGCCCAACACCGTAGTATGAGAAACATCCCCATATCATGATGCTTGCACCACCATGCTTCACGGTCTTCACAGTGTACTGTGGCTTGAATTCAGTGTTTGGGGGTCGTCTGACAAACTGTCTCCGCCCACTAGACCCAAAAAGAACAATCTTACTTTCATCAGTCCACAAAATGTTGCGCCATTTCTCTTTAGGCCAGTCAATGTGCTCTTTGGCAGATTGTAACCTCTTCAGCACGTCTTTTTCCCAACAGTGGGACTTTGCGGGGACTTCTTGCAGATAGCTTGGCTTCACATCGGCGTCTTCTAATTGTAACAGTCCTCACAGGGAACGTCACACCTTCTTTCATCTTCCTGGAGCTGATTGTTGGCTGAGTCCTCACAGGGAACGTCACACCTTCTTTTCATCTTCCTGGAGCTGATTGTTGGCTGAGTCCGCGCCATTTTGGCTCTTCTTCTATCCATTCCAATGGTAGTTTTTCGCTTTCTTCCACGTCTTTCAGGTTTTGGTTGCCATTTTAAAGCATTTGCCATCATTTTAGCTGAGCAGCCGATCATTTTCTGCACTTCTTTATATGTTTTCCCCTCTCCAATCAACTTTTTAATCAAGGTACGCTGTTCTTCTGAACAATGTCTGGAACGACCCATTTTCCTCAGAATTTCAGAGAGAAATGCACTGTAACCAGCATGTGCAACATTTGCTGCCTTCCTTCCTTAAATAAGGGCAATAATTGCCACCTGTTTATCAAAGAATGAATGACCTCACTAATAGAACTCCACACGGCTATTATTGTGAACACGCCCCTTTCAATGAGTGATTCAATGACACAGAATCAGCAGCATGCATGTCATGACTGTTGGGTCTGTTGGATTTCTATGACTCTACTACACCTGCTAGGAAATTATTTGCCATGTAGAAATATCATTTCCACCAAAAACAGCGATTGATCCGGTTAGTGATGTCTGACGGCTATTATTTTGAACACAACTGTATGTGATCCGATTCTGCACATCGCACCATGTTTTGCAGACCGCTTTCGGGGTGTTGTTAACTTAACCCCTTTGCTCCACCGCCTCCCGACCCTGTAAGAGTTTCAGAAGCCGGTAGGCGGGGCGGGGGGGGTTTTAGGGTCATGTGACCGCCGTGATTCTCTGTCACATGATCGCAAAAGGTTCCTATCGCAAGGGGAGATTGGGACCTTGTGGACATATGTGCTGGGAGCACGCACAGGCGCGCGCGCTCTCAGCACATATATATTTCCAAATGGTACGCAAATATGCGGTCTCTCTGCGTCAAGGCCCAAACGCCAAGAGACTGCATATTTGCGTGCGCTCGGCGTCTAGAGGTTAACATACACACCTGCAGCGGTTCGCATGAACGGGGTGCAATTCTGATGCGGTGCGCATAGAAAACTCTACGAATTCCGCACCACATCAATGTGAACCCGGGCTTACTGCTGGTTGGCTCACTACCTCTTCTGGTGGTTTATTCCCGGCATCAACTACTCCTTCAGTAACATAGTACTTTCTGAGATTGGTTTTGACCTTTCCTCCAGTTATTTGGAGGCAGGGGCGGACTGACCATTCGAGCACTCAGGCTCTGCCCGAGGGCCCGGGGTCAGTAGGGGGCCCCATGAAATGCCCCTGGTACCTTTTTTATAAGCTTTTTTGAGTGTAGGCAAGGACACGGGGGCCCCATGATCCCCTATTGCCCGGGGGCCCCATGAGTTGTCAGTCCGCCCCTGGTTGGAGGTCATGTCCTCGTGTTCTTGATTTTGGTTTCCTATTGATAATCCCGCCCTCTTGAACCTTTTTCACCCCCTTGATGTATTTAAAAGTTTCATTCATGTCTCTCTTTTCCTTTCTTTCCTCCAGACTGGACATGTTAAGTTCCTGAAGTTGCTCCTGATTTGTATTTTATACATTAAATGTGATAAAAAAAATAAGTTTGTTACAATAAATAAGTTGCAAAAATGTTTTTTTTTTTTTTTTTCCTTTGCTCTTCACTGACCGTTTCTGCTTGGTTTTGGGAGGCTGGAGGAAGCCGGGGCTCCTGTTGCTGCCTGGAATAGCAGACTCAGCCCAGCCCAGAGAAATGAAAATAAACAGCTCTCGTTCTGAGCGATTTTCCGTTCTATACCTTTCCGGGAGCGTCTGAGCGTCTGTTGTTTTTACGGAGATCATTTCACTCCCCCACGCAGATATTTAATAAACTGTTTCAATGCCAGAGGGGTCCAGCGCTGCGAGATTTGGAAGTTCCAAAGACCCGAAAACAATAGAGTGAGAGGAGAGGAAGCCGGGGAGCTGGAGAAGTGGGGAAGCCAGATAACAAAGAATGAGATGGGGAATGGTGGCGAGGAAGGCGAGAGAGGAAATAGACTGTGTGCGAAGGGGAAGAAGATAGCGCAGAATGGCCCTCCGTATGGGTCTCCCCGGCCGAATCACCGCCACCAATGGGGAATTATTATTCCTGCTGGATAAATACAGACGTATTGTTCCACTGAAGAGTCTGCAAATGCCTATGTCATCCCAGGGGTGGACTGACAACTTATGGGCCCCCCTGGCAATAGGGGATCATGGGGCCCCTGTGTCCTTGCCCACACTCAAAAAAGCCAATAAAAAAGGTACCAGGGGCATTTCATGGGGCCCCCTACTGACCCCGGGGCCCTCAGGCAGTGCCCGAGTTTCCAAATGGTCAGTCTGTCCCTGTGTCATCCACATCCAGGCCTTTCACCATTTACAGCTCAACTCCAAACACATATACAGTCCCTGGCCACTTTATTAGGTCCACCTTCCTGGTGCCAAGAAAATCTTCCCCACACCATGACACCATTATCACCAGCCTGAACCGTGGATACAAGGCAGGATGGAACCACCACACCATGACACCACCACCAGCCTGAACCGTGGATACAAGGCAGGATGGATCCCCCCACACCATGACACCACCACCACCACCAGCCTGAACCATTGATACAAGGCAGGATGGATCCACCACATCATGACACCACCACTACCAGCCTGAACCATTGATACAAGGCAGGATGGATCCCCCCACACCATGACACCACCACTACCAGCCTGAACCATTGATACAAGGCAGGATGGATCCCCCACACCATGACACCACCACCACCACCAGCCTGAACCATTGATACAAGGCAGGATGGATCCCCCACACCATGACACCACCACCACCAGCCTGAACCATTGATACAAGGCAGGATGGATCCCCCCACACCATGACACCACCACCACCAGCCTGAACCATTGATACAAGGCACGATGGATCCCCCACACCATGACACCACCACCACCATCCTGAACCATTGATACAAGGCAGGAGGGATCCACCACACCATGACACCACCACCACCATCCTGAACCATTGATACAAGGCAGGAGGGATCCACCACACCATGACACCACCACCACCAGCCTGAACCATTGATACAAGGCAGGACGGATCCACCACACCATGACACCACCACCACCATCCTGAACCATTGATACAAGGCAGGATGGATTCACCACACCATGACACCACCACCACCAGCCTGAACCGTTGATACAAGGCAGGATGGATCCATGCTTTCATGTTGTTTATGCCACATTTTGACCCTACCACCTGAACGTCGCAGCTGAAATCCAGACTCATCAGACCAGGCAACGTTTTTCCAATCTTCTGTTGTCCAATTTTGCTGATCCTGTGTGAATTGTAGACTCCGTTTCCTGTTCTTAGCTGACAGGAGTGGCGCCCGGTGTGGTCTTCTGCTGCTGTAGCCCATCTGCTTCAAGGATGGACACATTGTGCATTCAGAGATGGTATTCTCCATACCTTGGTTGCAACGAGTGGTTATTTGAGTTACTGTTGTCTTTCTATCATCTGGAACCAGTCTGTCCATTCTCCTCTGACATCAACAAGGCATTTTCCTCCACACATCTGCCACTCACTGGATATTTTCTCTTTTTTGGACATTCTCTGTAAACTCTAGAGATGGTTGTGCATGAAAATCCCAGTAGATCAGCAGTTTTTTAAATACTCAGACCAGCCCGTCTGCCACCAACAACCATGCCACGTTCAAAGTCACTTAAATCCCCTTTCTTCCCCATTCTGATGCTCGGTTTGAACTTCAGCAAGTCGTCTTCATCACGTCTAGATGCCTAAATGCACTGAGTTGCTGCCATGTGATTGGCTGATTAGCAATTTGCATTACCAAGCAATTGGACAGGTCAACCGGTAAAGTGGCTGGTGAGTGTCAGGCCCCATTCATGGAACATGTGATCTCGAGTGGGTGATTTTCACGTCATTGCACGTGTCATGCACAGGGCAGCTCATGCACTTCAGTGGGGTGCCATTTCCCTATGTGCGTTTGTCAACTCTAAAGAGGCTCCTGACCCTTTTTGGGCGACAAGCTTCAGGTAATTTTTAAAGTCACTTTTTGCCACGGTAGCAGTTTAGATTCACTTTGACTTTGTAGAACGATTGCCGTGAACCTCAAATCCTGTGAGTGACCACTGAGATTTCTGTAGTGCAGGTTTGAAACACTGGAAAATGTGGATGTATGTGTGTTCCTGGATCAGGACAGGCACTTCTTCCTTTGGGTACTTTGATAAGTAAGACCATCTCCTAGGGAGAGAAGGGACCGTCCTATGTTCTACAGCAGATCCAGAACCGTCCATGCATGTTCTACAGCAGATCCAGAACCGTCCATGTCCATGCATGTTCTAAAGCAGATCCAGAACCGTCCATGTCCATGCATGTTCTACAGCAGATCCAGAACCGTCCATGCATGTTCTACAGCAGACCCAGAACCGTCCATGTCCATGCATGTTCTACAGCAGACCCAGAACCGTCCATGCATGTTCTACAGCAGACCCAGAACCATCCATGTCAATGCATGTTCTACAGCAGACCCAGAACCGTCCATGTCCATGCATGTTCTACAGCAGATCCAGAACCATCCATGTCCATGCATGTTCTAAAGCAGATCCATAACCATCCATATCCATTCATGTTCTACAGCAGATCCAGAACTGTCAATATCCATTCATGTTCTACAGCAGATCCAGAACCATCCATGCATGTTCTACAGCAGACCCAGAACTGTCCATGCCCATGCATGTTCTACAGCAGCTCCAGAACCGTCCATGTCCATGCATGTTCTACAGCAGATCCAGAACCGTCCATATCCATTCATGTTCTACAGCAGATCCAGAACTGTATATGCATGTTCTACAGCAGACCCAAAACCATCCATGTCCATGCATGTTCTACAGCAGATCCAGAACCGTCCATGTCCATGCATGTTCTACAGCAGATCCAGAACCGTCCATGTCCATGCATGTTCTACAGCAGATCCAGAACCGTACATGTCAATGCATGTTCTACAGCAGATCCAAAACCGTCCATGTCAATGCATGTTCTACAGCAGATCCAAAACCGTCCATGTCCATGCATATTCTACAGCAGATCCAGAACCGTCCATGTCCATGCATGTTCTACAGCAGATCCAGAACCGTCCATGTCCATGCATGTTCTACAGCAGATTCAGCACTGTCCATGTCAATGCATGTTCTACAGCAGATCCAAAACCGTCCATGTCCATGCATATTCTACAGCAGATCCAGAACCGTCCATGTCCATGCATGTTCTACAGCAGATCCAGAACCGTCCATGTCCATGCATGTTCTACAGCAGATCCACAACCGTCCATGTCCATGCATGTTCTACAGCAGATCCAGAAAGCCACCTAAGATGTGGCCTGCAGACAGTATTCCTTGTTCCCTCCTGCTGTTCAGTATCACATCAGAGATTCCTGGACAACAGCTGCACTTATAGGGTCACCCCCTCAGACCTGACCCTTGACCTGGAAGCAATAAATTATTTGCAGCACACACCATGAGCTGACTCCTCATGGAAGGAACTCTATGGGCGGTTTGAAGAGCAGAGCAGAGAAAGCCATGACCGCAGAATACTGGGCCGGAGCTCATATGTTTCTAATATTCATTTGTTTGCACTATAATAATATATATTGTTATCAATATGAGACCCTAAACAGGTCAGAGATCTGATACACAAATATCTCAAATAGCAGGAGTTCCATTTTTTTATGTCACATGATATTAGTGCAACAGCTAATGAAACGTAAAATTTCCGTAAAAAGAGTGAATTTTCAGGCACACAAACGCAATATATTACCCAAGTAAAAAAATATATAAAAGACGAGGTTGTGCCGAGTAAAGAGATACCCAACATGTCAAACTGTTCCCGTGAAATGTGACAGACTTCAGTACCCTATATTTTCCATAGGCAATGCTTTAAGTCCCCCGGTCACACTGGGTGCGATTTGCATGCCATACGAATTGTAAATCATATGGCAAGTCGCACTTACAGCGGTCAAATCGGTGCGGTTCTGACCGAATTCTAAAGTAGTCCATGCGCTACTTTTGGGGAAATTTGCTAGACCGCTGTGTTGGATGTCATGCAAATCGCACCTGAAAATGGTGTCATCCGACTTTGAAATGGTGCGACTTCACTGTAAGTCGCACAATTTCAAATTCGGGCTTGGTGTGCCGGGGGTGGGGTTAACAGACCCTACAGGTCAAAAGTTTTGAGCAGGGGGAGGCAACCTTAAAGAGGTGGAGATCTACCTGAACAACATGGGAGGAGTCAGAGATCACGGGGTTCAGTGTCACCGGATTTACCCCTCTAATTGCCGTACTACCGTGTCGCAATCCGTGCAATCATGGGTTTACATCAGGTGTTGAGAAGGCAACATATTGCCTCCTTACCGCCTGTCAAACGCATTCCGATTGCTTTTCAGAGGAGCAGTAGTGTCTGCTGCACTTGTGAATGAGCCCTTAGTTGCATCCGGCAGCGGCACACTTAAGGCTCGTTCACGTGTAAATTTGAGGGGTGGTAAAACCCTGTGGTTGAGTCATGGTTTTTACTGTCCCAATCCCTACCCCCCTTAGCTGTTGAGGCAGCATCCAAAGGTATGCACATTCCACAGCAGGAATTACACCCCCTGTTGCTTTTGGCAGGAGCTACCGCCTGTCAGTCGAGACCCATTCAAGTAAATGGGGCCAATCTGCAAGTCCCTGTAACTGCATGCGTATGTGGGGTCCAAGGGGTTAAAGCAGGTGGATAGAGAGCGACACAACACAACGCCGTCTGTTTAACCCCTTGTGTGCTGTACTGCACACGGTTCCAGGGAAATTGCAGAGCGGTCTCATTCACTTGAATGGGTCATGTTTGGCAGGTGTTACACCCACCAACCATGACAGGGCGTATAACTCACCCACCCACCATGACGGGGTGTACAACTCACCCACCCACCCACCCACCATGACAGGGCGTACAACTCACCCACCCACCATGACGGGGCGTATAACTCACCCACCCACCATGACAGGGCGTATAACTCACCCACCCACCATGACAGGGTGTACAACTCACCCACCCACCATGACGGGGTGTACAACTCACCAACCCACCATGACGGGGCGTACAACTCACCCACCCACCATGACGGGGCGTACAACTCACCCACCCACCATGACGGGGCGTATAACTCACCCACCCACCATGACAGGGCGTATAACCCACCCACCCACCATGACGGGGTGTACAACTCACCCACCCACCATGACGGGGTGTACAACTACTCAAACCACCATGACGGGGTGTACAATTCACCCACCCACTATGATGGGGTTTACAACTCACCCACCCACCATAACATGGGGTGTACAACTCAACCACCCACCATAACGGGGCGTACAACTCTCCCACCCAACCATGACGGGGGTGTAGGAGCCGACACTACAGACGGGAGACATCGACTTATGCAGCCCTCATGTTCCCTACTACACCCTCCACTATGACTTTACAAAACTCACTCTGCACCACTCATAACAGGGTGCCCAGACCACCATCTTACAACTGGCCCCACCCACCAGCCACCTGGCCGTACAACTCTCCCAGCCACTGGACGCCATAGGAGCCAGCCACTACAGAGGAGACCATCGACTTATGTGGCTCTCGCCATACTACCAGCCAACTAGCCGCCATCTGCAAGCCACCTGATGCCTGGGATGGCGGGTCAGCCAGCCCAGACCACCATCTACCAGCCACCTGGCCGCCATCTACCAGCCACCTGGCCGCCATCTGCCAGCCACCTGGCCGCCATCTACCAGTCACCTAGCCGCCATCTACCAGCCACCTGCCGCCATCTACCAGTCACCTAGCCGCCATCTACCAGCCACCTGCCGCCATCTACCAGCCACCTGGCCGCCATCTACCAGCCACCTGGCCGCCATCTACCAGCCACCTGGCCGCCATCTACCAGTCACCTGGCCGCCATCTACCAGCCACCTGGCCGCCATCTACCAGTCACCTGGCCGCCATCTACCAGCCACCTGGCCGCCATCTACCAGTTGCCTGGCCGCCATCTACCAGCCGCTTGGCCACCATCTACCAGCCCCCTGGCCGCCATCTACCAGTCGCCTGGCCGCCATCTACCAGTCGCTTGGCCGCCATCTACCAGTTACCTGGCCGCCATCTACTAGTCACGTGGCCGAGATCTTTTGGTTGCTGACCCCCGGTTTAGACATAACTGTGAATAATGGGCCCAGAATTATTGACCTAAGTCTGGTGTTTGCCGTGATATGTAAGAGGGGTCTTCAGAAAGTTTCTGGAAAGTTCTAAATAGCAAATAGAGATCGGGAGATTTCCATTAGCTGCCGGTAACTGTGCCGGGAGTGAGTACAGCGCGCGCCCGGCACAGTTCTGTTTTTCTTTAGGTACGAATATATGCCTCTTCTCGCCTTTAATGCCCACCAGCCAAGAGCCTGCATATATGCATATGGCCGACACCAAGAGGTTAATTAGATATCGGGGGTCCAAAAGCCCCCTAATGCCTCACATGTCCTCCAATGAAGTGCAGATTACATTTCAATAGCTTCATCCCCTACCATACTGACTGGGGAAAGGGACCCCGGAGGTGAAGTTTTACATTTTGCTGTCGGGTTAGTAGCAATAAGGGGAGACCAGTGAATGGACGTCACCTGTCTTCCTCCCCTTTACCCAGCAGCACCTGCCATGATGGTCCTGGGTGTGCTGATGGTCAGGCAGAATCCGTGACACATGGCCAGGGAGCATGCAAGGGGGAAAGCGTCCATTATTGGGGTGTGGAAGCGATCGGGTGGCTGCACAGCTGCTGCATCACTTCCATCTGACAAGTGGCAGTTGGCTTGTAAAACACACAATCCAAGCTGTGTACAAACCCCCCTTCCACACGCTGAAATCAGCCATCCTCCCCTCCACCTGGCTGCATCCCCCCTCTCCTCTGTCCACCTGGCTCTGTCCTCCCCTCCACCTGGCTGCATCTCCCCCCCCCCCTTCTGTCCACCTGGCTCCATCCTCCCCTCCACCTGGCTGCATCCCACCTTCTCCTCTGTCCACCTGACTCTGTCCTCCCCTCTCCTCTGTTCACCTGGATCTGTTCTCCCTTCTACCTGGTTGCATCCCCCCTCTCCTCTATCCACCTGGCTGCATCCCCCCTCTCCTCTGTCCACCTGGCTGCATCCCCCCTCTCCTCTGTCTGGCTGCACTGTCCACCTGGCTGCATCCCCCCTCTCCTCTGTCCACCTGGCTGCATCCCCCCTCTCCTCCATCCACCTGGCTCCATCCTCTTCTCCCCCCCCCACCGCTATATACTGCTTCCCCCTCCCACTATATTATTATTATTATACAGGAATTATATAGCGCCGACAGTTTGAAGGCGAACATTCGAGTTACGATACAATTTGGTACAAGAGGAAACAGAGGCTCCTGCTCGTAAGAGCTTACAATCTAGGTCAGGGCTATAGACTGCGGCTGGCTGCTCTGCTGCAAATGATTAGTAAAGGCTCTGCCTCCTCGTTATTCACAGCTTTAGCCGGATTGGTTGCCCACAGCCTCGCAGCATTTTATTGGTTGAATCTGAGATAGCACTTTGACTACTGTAATCAAAGAGCTATCACTCAGACTCAACCAATAATAAAAGGCTGCGGGACTGCGGGACTGCGGTGCTGTGGGACTGCGGGGCTGCGGGACTGCGGGGCTGCGGGACTGCGGTGCTGTGGGACTGTGGGGCTGCGGGCAGCCAATCAGAGGCTAAGGCTGTGAATAACGAGGAGCCCTTCATCTGTCACAGCAGAACTAGTGGAAGGGACTCAGGGAGTGCTTAAAATCCCCAGGTTTGGGGCCGCAAATGACTTGCCTTGCCCCGGACAAGCCATGCCACGCCGCTGGGTGCAGTTAGTGACGCTCTTTCAGTGTCTAGCTGGCAACTTGTCCATTGATGATTTTCTACCATCACATATACAGAAGACTGCGCTGATTGCTTTTTTAGGCTTTTAGTATTTTAGTTTTAGTATTTTAGTATTTTAGTTTTAGTATTTCAGTTCCTCCCGAAAGGGAATCTGCTCGGTTGGCAGGGCGGAGGATTGTGGTCGGTGGAACTGTTAGTACATCCCTTCGCAGGAACAATCCTGGATCCCATCAGGGAAGTCGCTTGTGACATTCTTATTACAAATGCGACTCTTTCCTTGTCTTCGGGACGAAGAGAGATTGATCCGAAGTTTATACTTCTAGAATAAAGCGCTCTCCCCTCGCGGTATAGAATTTCACTGGCGCACACAAGGCACACTGGAGGACTCTGTTCTGCCACATCTGGAAACACTTGAGCCGCTGTGAGTCTGGACGTGTCACACAAGAAAATCGCACTGCACCTATCTCAGCGCTCCACCCCGCTCAGAGACGACGGATCCGCTGTGCCCGGCCATGTTTAACTGAGAATTCCTTCTGGAGGGTTCAGCTGTTCGTAAATCTGAGCGAAGGTTGGAGTCTATAGTCTGATAAAACTTTCACCCATTTTAGAAGCATCCTTTGTAGCAAAATGAGGAAGAAATAGAAAGTCTGCGGGTGCCCCATGTATGAAATCACTCGGCGTTTATCCATCACAACTGCTTGAGAATACCGTACTCACGTCACCCAGATAAAGAGCCGGATGTGATCAGTTTTCCTGGATTTTCCAATATTTAGTTCATAATCCAGGCAGTATTCATTCTGAGCCTTTACATTGGCCATTCTCAGCCAGGGATCTTCCAGAGGATGCTAGGGGGTTTCTCAAACTGTAGCTGATTGACCTCCCATTTGATGGTGCCTCCAGGGCAACACTACTTGGCAGTGCCAGCTGCATGAACCCAATGATAGCTGTCTATGAAGATCATACCCCAAACGCCAATGTAAGGGGCATTCTTCCCACCGACCCCCAATGTGAGGAACATTCTTTCCACTGACCCCAATGTAAGGGACATTCTTCCCACTGACCCCCAATGTAATGGACATTCTTCCCACTGACCACCAATGTAATGGACATTCTTCCCACTGACCACCAATGTAAGGGACATTCTTCCCACTGATCCCCAATGTAAGGGACATTCTTCCCACTGACCCCCAATGTGAGGGACATTCTTCCCACGGACCCCCAATGTAAGGGACATTCTTCCCACTGACCACCAATGTAAGAGACATTCTGCCCACTGACCCCCAATGTAAGGGACATTCTTCTCACTGACCCCAATATAAAGGACATTCTTCCCACTGACCACCAATGTAAGGGACATTCTTCCCACTGACCACCAATGTAAGGGACATTCTTCCCACTGACCTCCAATGTAAGGGACATTCTTCCCACTGACCCCAATATAAAGGACATTCTTCCCACTGACCTCCAATGTAAGGGACATTCTTCCCACTGACCCCCAATGTAAGGGACATTCTTCCCACTGACCACCAATGTAAGGGACATTCTTCCCACTGACCACCAATGTAAGGGACATTCTTCCCACTGACCTCCAATGTAAGGGACATTCTTCCCACTGACCCCAATATAAAGGACATTCTTCCCACTGACCTCCAATGTAAGGGACATTCTTCCCACTGACCCCCAATGTAAGGGACATTCTTCCCACTGACCGCCAATGTAAGGGACATTCTTCCCACTGACCCCCAATGTAAGGGACATTCTTCCCACTGATCCCCAATGTAAGGGACATTCTTCCCAATGACCCCCAATGTAAGGGACATTCTTCCCACTGACCTCCAATGTAAGGGACATTCTTCCCACTGACCCCCAATGTAAGGGACATTCTTCCCACTGACCTCCAATGTAAGGGACATTCTTGCCACTGACCCCCCATGTAAGGGACATTCTTCCCACTGACACCAATGTAAGGGACATTCTTCCCACTGACCCCCAATGTAAGGGACATTCTTCCCACTGACCCCCAATGTAAGGGACATTCTTCCCACTGACCACCAATGTAAGGGACATTCTTCCCACTGACCCCCAATGTAAGGGACATTCTTCCCACTGACCACCAATGTAAGGGACATTCTTCCCACTGACCCCCAATGTAAGGGACATTCTTCCCACTGACCCCCAATGTAAGGGACATTCTTCCCACTGACCACCAATGTAAGGGACATTCTTCCCACTGACCCCCAATGTAAGGGACATTCTTCCCGCTGATCCCCAATGTAAGGGACATTCTTCCCACTGACCCCCAATGTAAGGGACATTCTTCCCGCTGATCCCCAATGTAAGGGACATTCTTCCCACTGATCACCAATGTAAGAGACATTCTTCCCACTGACCCCCAATGTAAGGGACATTCTTCCCACTGACCCCCAATGTAAGGGACATTCTTCCCACTGACCCCCCCCAATGTAAGGGACATTCTTCCCACTGATCACCAATGTAAGGGACATTCTTCCCACTGACCCCCAATGTAAGGGACATTCTTCCCACTGACCCCAATATAAAGGACATTCTTCCTACTGACCACCAATGTAATGGACATTTTTCCCACTGACCACCAATGTAAGGGACATTCTTCCCACTGACCACCAATGTAAGGGACATTCTTCCCACTGACCACCAATGTAAGGGACATTCTTCCCACTGACCCCAATATAAAGGACATTCTTCCCACTGACCACCAATGTAAGGGACACATTTTTTCTCACTGACTTCCAATGTAAGGGACATTCTTCCCACTGACCCCCAATGTAAGGGACATTCTTCCCACTGACCCCCAATGTAAGGGACATTCTTCCCACTGACCTCCAATGTAAGGGACATTCTTCCCACTGACCCCCAATGTAAGGGGACATTCTTCCCACTGACCCCCAATGTAAGGGACATTCTTCCCACTGACCTCCAATGTAAGGGACATTCTTGCCACTGACCCCCAATGTAAGGGACATTCTTCCCACTGACCCCCAATGTAAGGGACATTCTTCCCACTGACCCCCAATGTAAGGGACATTCTTCCCACTGACCACCAATGTAAGGGACATTCTTCCCACTGACCCCCAATGTAAGGGACATTCTTGCCCACTGCCCACCAATGTAAGGGACATTCTTCCCACTGACCACCAATGTAAGGAGCATTCTTCCCACTGACCACCAATGTAAGGGACATTCTTCCCACTGACCCCCAATGTAAGGGACATTCTTCCTAATGACCCCCAATGTAAGGGACATTCTTCCCACTGACCCCCAATGTAAGGGACATTCTTCCCACTGACCAGCAATGTAAGGGACATTCTTCCCACTGACCCCCCCAATGTAAGGGACATTCTTCTCACTGACCCCCAATGTAAGGAGCATTCTTCTCACTGACCCCAATGTAAGGAGCATTCTTCCCACTGACCACCAATGTAAGGAACATTCTTCCCACTGACCCCCAATGTAAGGGACATTCTTCTCACTGACCACCAATGTAAGGAACATTCTTCCCACTGACCCCCAAAGTAAGGGACATTCTTCCCACTGATCCCCCAATGTAAGGGACATTCTTCCCACTGACCCCCAATGTAAGGGACATTCTTCCTAATGACCCCCAATGTAAGGGACATTCTTCCCACTGACCCCCAATGTAAGGGACATTCTTCCCACTGACCCCCAATGTAAGGGACATTCTTCTCACTGACCCCCAATGTAAGGGACATTCTTCCTAATGACCCCCAATGTAAGGGACATTCTTCCCACTGACCCCAATGTAAGGGACATTCTTCCCACTGACCCCAATGTAAGGGACATTCTTCCCACTGACCTCCAATGTAAGGGACATTCTTCCCACTGACCCCCAATGTAAGGGACATTCTTTCCACTGACCCCCAATGTAAGGGACATTCTTCCCACTGACCACCAATGTAAGGGACATTCTTCCCACTGACCCCCAATGTAAGGGACATTCTTCCCACTGACCCCCAATGTAAGGGACATTCTTCCCACTGACCCCCAATGTAAGGGACATTCTTCCCACTGACCTCCAATGTAAGGGACATTCTTCCCACTGACCCCCAATGTAAGGGACATTCTTCCCACTGACCCCCAATGTAAGGGACATTCTTCCCACTGACCACCAATGTAAGGGACATTCCGCTGACCCCCCAATGTAAGGGACATTCTTCCCATTGACCACCAATGTAAGGGACATTCTTCCCACTGATCACCAATGTAAGGGACATTCTTCCCACTGACCCCCAATGTAAGGGACATTCTTCCCACTGACCCCCAATGTAAGGGACATTCTTCCCACTGACCCCAATGTAAGGGACATTCTTCCCACTGACCACCAATGTAAGGGACATTCTTCCCACTGACCACCAATGTAAGGGGCATTCTTCCCACTGACCACCAATGTAAGGGGCATTCTTCCTAATGACCCCTGATTAATTTAGCAGGAATTCATTGAGACCTGAAAATTATTTCAAGGGTTCCTCTGGGGTCAAACTGTTGAGAAAGGCTGGCTACATTGCTATTGGTATTAAACTTCAAACTTGTCACCAAATGATCTGCAGATATAGTTGCCTCCAGATATCATATCTATACATACATCGGTATACATATACAGTATATTGGTATTTATAGAATACTCTATCAAGTTTATTTCAGATCTGAATTCCACATATGGCACTTTTTACGCAGTTACATTGGTTCAGTGTGGATCAAGGTATGCAGGTACAGTATACATACGGCTCAAAAAATGAAAGGAAGACTTTGTAATCCGAGTCCCATCAAGTCCATGACACTCCCGGGATATGGATCTGGTCAGGTAAGTAGCAGAGGGGGTTGTTCATCAGTTTCAGCTGCTTTGGTATTAATGAAATTAACAACAGGTGCACTAGATGGCCAACAATGAGACGACCCCCAAAACAGGAAAGGATTTACAGGTGGAGGCCACTGACATTTTTCCCTACTCATCTTTTCTGACTGTTTTTTCACTCGTTTTGCATTTGGCTAGGGTCAGTGTCACTACTGGTAGCATGAGGCCATACCTGGACCCTACAGAGGTGGCACAGGCAGTCCAACTCCTCCAGGATGGCACATCAATACGTGCCATTGCCAGAAGGTTTGCTGTGTCTCCCAGCACAGTCTCAAGAGCATGGAGGAGATTCCAGGAGACAAGAGCATGGAGGAGATTGCAGGAGACAGGCAGTTCCTCTAAGAGAGCTGGACAGGACCATAGAAGGTGCTTAACCCATCAGCAGGACCGGTATCTGCTCCTTTGTACAAGGAGGACCAGGATGAGCCCTGCCAGAGCCCTACAAAATGACCTCCAGCAGGCCACTGGTGTGAATATCTCTGACCAAACAATCAGAAACAGTCTTCATGAGGCTGGCCTGAGGGCCCGACGTCCTCTAGTGGGCCCTGTGCTCACTGCCCGGCACCATAGAACTGGATTGGCATTTGCCATTGAACCCCAGAATTGGCAGGTCCACCACTGGCACCCTGTGCTTTTCACAGATGAGAGCAGGTTCCCCCTGAGCACATGTGACAGACGTGAAAGGGTCTCGAGAAGCCATGGAGAATGTTCTGCTACCTGTAACATGGTTCAGCATTACCGTTTTGGTGGTGGGTCAGTGATGGTCTGGGGAGGCATATCCATGGAGGGACACACAGACCTCTACAGGACAGACAATGGCACCCTGACTGCCATTAGGTATGGGGATGAAATCCTTGGACCCATTGCCAGACCCTATGCTGGTGCAGTGGGTCCTCGGGTTCCTCCTGGTGCAGTGGGTCCTGGGTTCCTCCTGGTGCGGTGGGTCCTGGGTTCCTCCTGGTGCAGTGGGTCCTGGGCTCCTCCTGGTGCAGGACAATGCCCGGCCTCATGTGGGGAGAGTATGCAGGCAGTTCCTGGAGGATGAAGGAATTGATACCATTGAATGGCCCCCACGCTCTCATGACCTAAATCCAATAGAACCCCTCTGGGATGTCATGTTTCGGTCCATCCGATGCCGCCAGGTTGCACCTCAGACTGTCCAGGAGCTCAGTGACACCTTGGTCCAGATCTGGGAGGATATCCCCCAGGACACCATCTGTGATCTCATTAGGAGCCTCCCCCGACATTGTCAGGCATGCATACAAGCACGTGGGGGCCACACAGACTACTGAGGACCATTCTGAGTTGCTGCAATGACATTTCAGCCAAATGGACTCGCCTGCTGCATCATTTCTTCACTTTGATTTTCAGGGGGTCTTTAAATTCAGTCCTCTGTAGGTCGATCATTTTCATTTCCATCAAACGATGGGACGTCCTTACGTTCCTCACCCATCCCCCGTCCATGTCAGTATAAAGATCCAGCAGGAGATTTCTCCCCATTGAGATCTGATGGGTTTTCAAAGTCTTCCTTTCATTTTTTGAGCCGTGTACAAACATATGTTGTGTTGTCTGTCTTGATCAACCAAATAATTATCAATGTATAAATATGTGTCATAAATAACCAATGTCCCTGGAAGAAATCTCGTAGGACGAAACGCGCAGGCCGGAGCTTAGTGATGACGTCATCACGCCCAACCGGATGACCGGCGGTGATTTTGTGCGATCTATTTCTCTTCCTCACTTGTGAATACGTCTGTAGTAAACAAACTGAGAATTACTAAACGGTGGAATTCTTTCTGTTCTTTCTTTATGTATGAGTGATATTAGTCCGTATATTGTCACCATAATTTCCAATGAGGTTGGGAGCCATCCATCCATCCATCCGGGATCTGTGCGTTGGTTTACAAAGCACTGTAAGCTCTCCCGTGTATTGAGGTCTGGCCTTCTGGTAAGCAGCCGTGTGTGTTGGTGGTTGGAACCCTGGACTTGGTGGCGGCACTGAAGAAGCAGCTTTTTTCGCAGTGGAATTCTTTCACTATCTGGAACTTTTTTTTTTTTTGCACATTATTTATATATTATTATGTATTGATAATTATTTGGTTGATTTATAGAGACAGCCCAATACATCTTTTGTATATATATGTACTTAGATATTCTTTTTATAGATTTTTTTTTTGTGTGTTCAAATATCGGTGAGTGCTGCTGGTTTTGTATGATATTTAAGCACTTAGCGCAGGTTTCTTTATAATTTAGTAAGTAGGTATGTGCCATAGGATCCCTCTAGAAGCCGGAAATCACTGTATTCATAATCATTTCTCTTGGGATTAAAGTGAAACTTCCCTCTCTCAATCAACAGGGACTGTTTTTAATCCTTATGCTGCTAACATTAGTAAAGCGATAGGAAAGCGTATCGTAATGACTTGTTTTAAAACATTTTTTTTTTACATTTCTTCAGCTACTTCCTGGTTTCTTGCCTAGGCCAAAATGATGTTGTACATCGCAGGAGTCTTCAGGAGGGGAGGAGGGGTTTTCTCAGGTAAGCACACCCTCCTGCCTGCATGCCTGAACTAAGGGCAGATGGATTCCAGGAAGTAAATGATACATGAATTATCTGCCCTTACTCAAGATGGCCCTTCCAGCAGTGACCCCGTCTTCTGCCCTCCCAGCAGTGACCCCTGTCCTCTGCCTGCCAGCAGTGACCCCTGCCCTTTGCCCTGCTAGCAGTGACCCCTGTCCTCTGCCTGCCTGCCAGCAGTGACCCCTGTCCCCTGTCCTTTGAGTACTGACCCCTGTCCTTTGCCCTGCCAGCAGTGACCCCTGTCCTCTGCCCTGCCAGCAGTGACCCCTGTCCTTTGCCCTGCCAGCAGTGACCCCTGTCCTCTGCCTGCCAGCAGTGACCCCTGTCCTCTGCCTGCCAGCAGTGACCCCTGTCCTCTGCCCTGCCAGCAGTGACCCCTGTCCTCTGCCTGCCAGCAGTGACCCCTGTCCTCTGCCTGCCAGCAGTGACCCCTGTCCTCTGCCCTGCCAGCAGTGACCCCTGTCCTCTGCCTGCCAGCAGTGACCCCTGTCCTCTGCCCTTCCAGCAGTGATCCCGTCTTCTGCCCTGCCAGCAGTGACCCCGTCTTCCACCCTGCTGACCTCTCATCCTCTGCCCTGCCAGCAGTGACCCCTGTCCTCTTCCCTTCCAGCAGTGACCCCTGTCCTCTGCCTGCCAGCAGTGACCCCTGTCCTCTTCCCTTCCAGCAGTGACCCCTGTCCTCTGCCTGCCAGCAGTGACCCCTGTCCTCTGCCTGCCAGCAGTGACCCCTGTCCTCTTCCCTTCCAGCAGTGACCCCTGTCCTCTGCCTGCCAGCAGTGACCCCTGTCCTCTGCCCTGCCAGCAGTGACCCTTGTCCTCTGCCTGCCAGCACTGACCCCTGTCCTCTGCCCTTCCAGCAGTGACCCCATCTTCTGCCATGCTGACCTCTCATCCTCTGCCCCCTGACATTTTTTTACTGCACCCCTACATCAGAAGATCTGGCCCCGGCTCCCATGCGTCTGTGGTGCAATGTGAACCCAGGACCCCAGCACTGTCAGGTCACAATGACAGCCAATACCCCAATACCCCATTAGACTGCCCCGCTAGGGGAAAGCCTTGGTAAGAACAATGAGGATCTGACAATAGTATACTGTTCGTCCAGCTTGGCACGGATTGCCTATCTAATATGAGGTCATCCTGAGAAAATACATCACTTCAGACTCAAAGCGGAAGCCATAAGTGTTCTAACAAGTGTTAACAAGTGAAAGAGCAACATGGCTGTCACCCCTGATAACCGCGGGGAAGGCAGACGCCATATCTGTCCGAGGAAAGGAAGACAGAGATATGAACATAGGACATGGCGATGTACAGTGACCCGGCAGACGTCATCCTGGGCTCTGCATACGGCTCATATAAGGATGTGTAGATGGTGATTATATCCCGGAATGTCAGTGATAGGAGGGGCAAGCTTCACTCTCTTTGGTCACCGCCGTCCACCGATACCGACATTATAATACTTGGCGATGGATCGGCGCAGAGCCGTCCACCGATACCGACATTATAATACTTGGCGATGGATCGGCGCAGAGCCGTCCACCGATACCGACATTATAATACTTGGAGATGGATCGGCGCAGAGCTGTCCACCGATACCGACATTATAATACTTGGAGATGGATCGGCGCAGAGCCGTCCACCGATACCGACATTATAATACTTGGCGATGGATCGGCGCAGAGCCATCCACCGATACCGACATTATAATACTTGGTGATGGAACGGCGCAGAGCCGCCCACCGATACCGACATTATAATACTTGGTGAAGGATCGGCGCAGAGCCGCCCACCGATACCGACATTATAATACTTGGTGATGGATCGGCGTAGAGCCGTCCACCGATACCGACATTATAATACTTGGTGATGGATCGGCGCAGAGTCGCCCACCGATACCGACATTATAATACTTGGTGATGGATCGGCGCAGAGCCGTCCACCGATACCGACATTATAATACTTGGAGATGGATCGGCGCAGAGCCGTCCACCGATACCGACATTATAATACTTGGCGATGGATCGGCGCAGAGTCGCCCACCGATACCGACATTATAATACTTGGTGATGGATCGGCGCAGAGTCGCCCACCGATACCGACATTATAATACTTGTAGATGGATCGGCGCAGAGCCGTCCACCGATACCGACATTATAATACTTGGCGATGGATCGGCGCAGAGCCATCCACCGATACCGACATTATAATACTTGGTGATGGAACGGCGCAGAGCCGCCCACCGATACCGACATTATAATACTTGGTGATGGAACGGCGCAGAGCCGCCCACCGATACCGACATTATAATACTTGGTGATGGATCGGCGCAGAGCCGCCCACCGATACCGACATTATAATACTTGGTGATGGATCGGCGCAGAGCCGTCCACCGATACCGACATTATAATACTTGGCGATGGATCGGCGCAGAGCCGCCCACCGATACCGACATTATAATACTTGGCGATGGATCGGCGCAGAGCCGTCCACCGATACCGACATTATAATACTTGGCGATGGATCGGCGCAGAGCCGCCCACCGATACCGACATTATAATACTTGGCGATGGATCGGTGCAGAGCCGCCCACCGATACCGACATTATAATACTTGATGATGGACCGGCGCAGAGCCTTCCACCGATACCGACATTATAATACTTGGCGATGGATCGGATCGGCGCAGAGCCGCCCACCGATACCGATACTGTTCAGTTGCTTGGTAACACAAATAGCTAATCAGCCAATCACATGGCAGCAACGTAATGCATTTAGGCATCTAGATGTGGTGAAGATGACTTGCTGAAGATCATAATGGGGAAGAAAGGGGATTTAAGTGACTTTTAACATGGCCTTTCCTCCAAGCCCGGGGCCCTTCTGGATCTGGGGGGTCCTTCACACTTTTATTCCCCTCGCATGGTGACATTTTATTATGGTTCCGCATCAGGACCCTTTTAGATGTTCTGCAGCGGGCCTCCTTCCTGCCGTCTTGGGGTCTCCCCACAGTGGCGGAAACACAATTGCGACCCTTGCCACCCTGGTAGTTCTGCCACTGGCTTCAAGTTTTATAACCACTGAGCCCCTGTGCTGTCCTTGATGGTGAATAAATAAATGTAACCAGTCAGGTACAGCGAAAAAAAAGAGCCCGCACCAAACACAAAGTACCGACTTCTGGACAGGATCTAGAAGCAGCCATCATCACCCAACTTCCATTGTCTCCCCTATCACAAGTCTCGGTCGCTGGTTCCACTCCCAGGACAGGAGCACTCCTCCAAGTCTGGCAGTTCCGGGACAATAGTTCCACAAACACTCACTAATAATATGAAATAAGTCCGTCACTTTCACATCCAAAGTATGAACACTTGTAAAACCATAGACTGCCACTTCATAATTATGGAAATCAGTCCCAGATTCTAATGTGGTGTTCATTAGAGAACTTCAAACTCGTGAAAGTCCCTCCTGGGGAACGTTATGTCAACAGCTTTGTTTTCTCCCTCCGTGGAATTAATTGCTCGAAATGTATCTCTATCAGCCTCATCACGTCTATTCCACCCATGGTCAGATCAACACAAGGCTTGCTGCGTCTGCTACCCCCATGATGGACACACATGGACAGGGGCGGACTGACAACTCATGGGGCCCCCGGGCAATAGGGGATCATGGGGCCCCCGGGCAATAGAGGATCATGGGGCCCCTGTGTCCTTGCCCAAATTCAAAAAAGCTTATGAAAAAGGTACCAAGGGCATCTCATGGGGCCCCCTACTGACCCCGGGCCCTCGGGCAGTGCCCGAGTTTCAAAATGGTCAGTCCGCCCCTGGACATGGATATGTTGGACTAATCACTTCATTCCCAATACAATAAAGATGTATTAACAATAAACAGGGAGCTTCACCGCACTTGGACAAAGGACAACACATCCCCATCAAATATAAATTACATAGTTACATAGTTATGCGGGCCATAGATGAGATGAAAAACGACTGAAAATCAGCGAAAAAAAAAAATCAGCTGATTTTCGGATCGTTAGTGTGGTAATTGGTCGGCCGTTTTTCGTGATTTTTGACCTTTTAGATTATCGGTCCTGCTGGAAAATAATCGGCCAAATTTGTCGTTCTGCCAATTTTCGCGGCAATGATGGACAAATTTGCCGATCTTTTTCCGATATTTAAAGTGCGCATGAGCAGTGACATGAAAGAAGAAGGAAAAGAAGAAAGGAAAAAAATAGAATATGAATGAGAAGGAGAAAAAGAATATGAAGAAGAAGAAAAAAAAAGAATTTCAGTCTGATATTATATTAGACATTTCAAAGTATAGCAACATTGTATCTATTTGTATCCGAATAGAAACACATGTATATCCGAAATGGATACAAATAGATACAATGTTGCAACTTTTTCATCTTCTGCATATTCTATTTCTTCTTCTTCTGCATATATTCTATATAATTGCCGGCCGTAGACAGGACAAAAATCAGCCGACCTTTTTTTACCAATAGTGGTAATGTTGGCTGATTGAACGACCGATTTTTTTCGTTTTTTTTTAAAAAAAAAATGGCTGGTTTTCTCCCCGTCTATGGCCTGCATTAGTCTGGCTGAAAAAAAAAAAAAAAAAAGTCCATCCAGTTCAACTATTAAAAAAAAAAGTTATGATCCTACACCCACAGTTGATCCAGAGGAAGGCAACAAACCCCAGCAAAGCACGATCCAATTTGCTCCTGCAGGGAAAAAATTCCTTCCTGATCCCCCGAGAGACAATCGGATATTCCCGGGATCACCTTTCCCTATAAATGTTCTATCCAGTTATATTCTGTGTATCCAAGAAAGAATCCAGGACTTTCCTACAGCAATCCACTGAGCTGGCCACAACCAACTCTGGAGGGAGCCTATTCCACATTCTCACAGCTCTTACTGTGAAGAAACCTTTCCGTGTTTGGAGATGACATTTCTTTTCCTCCAGATGTAAAGAGCGCCCCCTTGTCCTCTGTGATGACCTCAGGGTGACTCTACACAGAAATGGAGGAACTTGTCCATCAAGCATGAGAGACGCCCTCAAAATATCGGGTCTGTTGGTACCACTTTGTTGGGTCTGCTGAATACGTACGGCTGATGACACGCCCACCCTGATTGCACAGTCCGAAGCCTTAGGCTGGCCATACACGGGTCGACTCTTGAGGGAGTCTATTCTACTACATTTTCAAAGCTCTCACTGTGAAGAAACCTTTCCGTGTTTGGAGATTACATTTCTTCCACATGGTCACCTGACCGAAAGAGACAAAAGGACATTGCGCAGCATTGTGACCCGGAATAAGGAGACAACAAATGTGACTGCAGAGCTCAATCTCAGTCTTCCAAAGCCCAAGTCCACGGAGTCTGTGCGGAGGGAACTCCAGAAGCAGAACATTCACGGGCGAGCGGTGATGGCCAAACCACTAGAGATCGATATTAATGCTCAGAAGAGGAGAGAGAAGTGCAACATCCATAAATGGTGGACTATCGATCGATGGAAGACTGTAATATGGCCCGATGAAGTCACATTGTTCCCAACCATGATGTCACATTGTTCCCAACCATGAAGTCACATTGTTCCCAACCACGAAGTCACATTGTTCCCAACCATGAAGTCACATTGTTTCCAGCCATGATGTCACATTGTTTCTCAACCATGATGTCACATTGTTCCCAACCATGAAGTCACATTGTTCCCAACCATGATGTCACATTGTTCCCAACCATGATGTCACATTGTTCCCAACCATGATGTCACATTGTTCCCAACCATGATGTCACATTGTTCCCAACCATGATGTCCATGTTCCCAATCATGAAGTCACATTGTTCCCAACCACGATGTCACATTGTTCCCAACCATCATGTCACATTGTTCCTAAACCATGAAGTCACATTGTTCCCAACCATGATGTCACATTGTTCCTAATCATGAAGTCACATTGTTCCCAACCATGATGTCACATTGTTCCCAACCATGAAGTCACATTGTTCCCAACCATGTTATCACATTGTTCACCATGATGTCACATTGTTCCCAACCATGACGTCACATTGTACCCAACCATGACATTGTTCCCAACCATGACGTCACATTGTTCCCAACCATGATGTCACATTGTTCCCAACCATCATGTCACATTGTTCCCAACTATGATGTCACATTGTTCCCAATCATGAAGTCACATTGTTCCCAACCACGAAGTCACATTGTTCCCAACCATCATGTCACATTGTTCCCAACCATGATGTCACATTGTTCCCAACCATGAAGTCACATTGTTCCCAACCATCATGTCACATTGTTCCCAACCATCATGTCACATTGTTCCCAACCATCATGTCACATTGTTCCCAACCATGATGTCACATTGTTCCCAACCATGATGTCACATTGTTCCCAACCATGACGTCACATTGTTCCCAACCATTGGATGTGTTTATGTTTGGCCAACACCACCCAAAGCTTATCACCTAGAAAGATAAGTAATGGTATTGCACTGAGCGGTGACTTACCTCCTTTTCTGGACTCCCCTACCGGCGATGTATGCTCCTTCCTCCTGACTGTGTCCCCGTAGCAAGCTGTGTGCAGGTGCACTCCCAAGCTGGGTTGTGTGTGTCCATAGACACACACAGCCTTGCTTGGCCCCGCTCCCAAACCTTCTTTACAGAATTTGACTGACAGCAACAGAAGTCAATGGCTCCCCCTGCTCTCAGCATCGCCTGTGAATCCAGAGAGAGATAACTGGACAATGCTCGATAGTGAGAGAAGGCAAGGAAAGTGTCAGGAAGGGGAGGGGCGGAAAAAGCTGCGGTACATTTTTTACCTTTATACAGGGGTCGGGTAAAAACGTTTCGACTTTATAACCACTTTAAACTGGGATTGGACTGATTACATCTAGTTACATAGTTACATAGTTAGTCTGGCTGAAAAAAGACAAAAGTCCATCCAGTTCTACCATAATATGTATAGTTAATATGGTTTTCTGCAGCACCTTATCAAAAACAACAAGGCCCTGCAAACAAAGCGTACCACACATGTTCCAATCTGATGACAGTCACCTTTAGATCTGCCAACAATTACAGATTTAATTTTGATACAAAGTGATTGGCCAGTTTGGGCCTTATGGAATACTGTGAAAAAAATCAATTATAGAGACAGGTGATAGACTGGAGAAAGAAATGTCATTCTGTACCTAGGAGTATCCAACTGATGCCTCTATATACTCATCCACCATGAGATCTGACACCAACCCCAATCACAGGACCCACCCACTACCATTCCCGGACCCCTCATTCACTATATCCGCTCTCCCCGGACCCCTCATTCACTATATCCGCTCTCCCCGGACCCCGCATTCACTGTATCCGCTCTCCCCGGACCCTGCATTCACTATATCCGCTCTCCCCGGACCCCCCATTCACTATATCCGCTCTCCCCGGACACCGCATTCACTATATCCGTCTCCCCGGACCCTGCATTCACTATATCCGCTCTCCCGGTCCCCGCATTCACTATATCCGCTCTCCCCGGACCCCGCATTCACTATATCTGCTCTCCCCGGACCCCGCATTCACTATATCCGCTCTCCCCGGTCCCCGCATTCACTATATCCGCTCTCCCCGGACCCCGCATATACTATATCCGCTCTCCTGGACCCCGCATTCACTATATCCGCTCTCCCCGGACCCCGCATTCACTATATCCGCTCTCCCCGGACCCCGCATTCACTATATCCGCTCCCCCCGGACCCCGCATTCACTATATCCGCTCTCCCCGGACCCCGCATTCACTATATCCGCTCCCCCCGGACCCCGCATTCACTATATGCGCTCTCCCCGGACCCCGCATTCACTATATTCGCTCTCCCCGGACCCCGCATTCACTATATCCGCTCTCCCGGGACCCCGCATTCACTATATCCGCTCTCCCCGGCCCGCATTCACTATATCCGCTCTCCCTGGACCCCGCATTCACTATATCCGCTCTCCCCGGACCCCGCATTCACTATATCCGCTCTCTCCGGACCCCTCATTCACTATATCCGCTCTCTCCGGACCCCGCATTCACTATATCCCCTCTCCCCAGATCCTGCATTCACTATATCCGCTCTCCCCGGACCCCGCATTCACTATATCTGATCTCCCCGGACCCCGCATTCACTATATCCGCTCTCCCCCGGACCCCGCATTCACTATATCTGCTCTCCCTGGACCCTGCATTCACTATATCCGCTCTCCCCGGACCCCGCATTCACTATATCTGCTCTCCCCGGACCCCGCATTCACTATATCTGCTCTCCCCGGACCCCGCATTCACTATATCTGCTCTCCCCGGACCCCGCATTCACTATATCTGCTCTCCCCGGACCCCGCATTCACTATATCTGCTCTCTCCGGACCCCGCATTCACTATATCCCCTCTCCCCAGATCCTGCATTCACTATATCCGCTCTCCCCGGACCCCGCATTCACTATATCTGATCTCCCCGGACCCCGCATTCACTATATCCGCTCTCCCCGGACCCCGCATTCACTATATCTGCTCTCCCCGGACCCCGCATTCACTATATCCGCTCTCTCCGGACCCCTCATTCACTATATCCGCTCTCTCCGGACCCCGCATTCACTATATCCCCTCTCCCCAGATCCTGCATTCACTATATCCGCTCTCCCCGGACCCCGCATTCACTATATCTGATCTCCCCGGACCCCGCATTCACTATATCCGCTCTCCCCCGGACCCCGCATTCACTATATCTGCTCTCCCCGGACCCTGCATTCACTATATCCGCTCTCCCCGGACCCCGCATTCACTATATCTGCTCTCCCCGGACCCCGCATTCACTATATCTGCTCTCCCCGGACCCCGCATTCACTATATCTGCTCTCCCCGGACCCTGCATTCACTATATCCGCTCTCCCCGGACCCCGCATTCACTATATCTGCTCTCCCCGGACCCCGCATTCACTATATCTGATCTCCCACAGTACACGGAAATGCAATTATTTTAGTAAATATAAACTGCTAAATCCCTTTTCTCATCAGAAGTATAGAGCAGTCTTGTGACTTCTATCAGTGTCCAGCCAAGCATGGGTTAATCTTGTAGGAGTTTTCATTCTGCTCTAGGAGAATGCAGAACCCCTGACCTCTGTCTGGACAGTGCTGATTGGCCCTGCGCTGATCGCATGCACTCTCCCAAGGAGAAAAAAAAACCTCTCTAGCAATACACACCAAACTGAGCATGTGCAGAGTGTCTCCTACTGCTCTGTACTATCAGCAGATGTACTGGGGACATGGGAAGAAGAGGAGGATCAGAGAAGACAGGATCAAACAGACCTTTTACACAATGCGGAGGATTAACCCCTTAGGTTCCACAGTGAGTGTAACAAGCATGCTTTCCTGCATCTACAGACTGATTGTACTGTGGGGGGGGTTTAGTAACCCTTTAATAATATCCAATCATCAGAACCATTACAATGTATCCAATTTATAAACAACGAGCGTACAGACATACAACCCGATGTGTGCATTCCGATATCATCCATTGTTCACAGACATGTTACTATAAATGTTTCATTTGTAAACTACCGAAACAAGAATATAAATACTGAAGAGATAATATATAATAATATAAAATACTAAAGAAAATAAAATATAATAATATAAATACTGAAGAGATAATATATAATAATATAAATACTAAAGAAAAATATATAATAATATAAATACTAAAGAAATAATGCAGTAAATATAATAACACTGATGGCACCATTACACATGCTGAGATTTGATTCAAATGTGTAGAAACTCAAATGATCAAAAGATCAGTTTTAAATTTGACCTAAAGCCAAAAAATTTATTTTTTTGTTTGTTTTTTTTTTATGGAGTTGGAAAGGTGAAAAGCCCAGTTTTTTTTTCCCATCTGTGCCCCAATAGTTAGGGTTTACATTCACTTCCTGTTTCATACACACAATAGGAAGTGAAATAAAATGTTGCCAATGTGAAGGACATGCCCTGCCAGTGACAGTTGTCACCAGAACAAGTGTCACCGCTGGAAGATTTCCCCTCAATTCCTGTTCTGGTGGCAACTCAAACGTTAGTTTTCTGTCACCTTCAGTCCCGGTGACAATGGTCCCCGACACGAGTCCAGAGGGTGTTTCTCCCCAATGGGACACAGATGGAAAAAAAAAGACGTGTTCTAACCTCCCATAGAGTCCTTCCAGATGGATGTGTCCGCTCTGCTCAGCAGAGAGAACATGGAGCAGTTATCCACGGCAACCAATCAGATTTTATATTTCATTTTCAAAACTTACTAAACAAGCAGAAGATACAAAGCTGATTGGTTGTCATTCACAACTGCTCCAGATGAGATAAATCCCCATCATTGTATATTAGTGTTCCTGTATATACAGAGCTCAGATACATTGTATATGGCCTTCCTGTATATACAGAGCTCGGATACATTGTATACGGCCTTCCTGTATATACAGAGCTCAGATACATTGTATACGGCCTTCCTGTATATACAGAGCTCAGATACATTGTATACGGCGTTCCTGTATATACAGAGCTCAGATACATTGTATACAGCCTTCCTGTATATACAGAGCTCGGATACATTGTATACGGCGTTCCTGTATATACAGAGCTCAGATACATTGTATACAGCGTTCCTGTATATACAGAGCTCAGATACATTGTATACGGCCTTCCTGTATATACAGAGCTCAGATACATTGTATACGGCCTTCCTGTATATACAGAGCTCAGATACATTGTATACAGCCTTCCTGTATATACAGCTCAGCTCAGATACGGCGTTTGTATATACAGGCTCAGATACATTGTATACTGGCCTTCCTGTATATACAGAGCTCAGATACATTGTATACGGCCTTCCTGTATATACAGAGCTCAGATACATTGTATACGGCCTTCCTGTATATACAGAGCTCAGATACATTGTTCCTGTATATACAGAGCTCAGATCAGATACATTGTATACGGCTTCCTGTATATACAGAGCTCAGATACATTGTATACGGCCTTCCTGTATATACAGAGCTCAGATACATTGTATACGGCCTTCCTGTATATACAGAGCTCAGATACATTGTATACGGCGTTCCTGTATATACAGAGCTCAGATACATTGTATACGGCCTTCCTGTATATACAGAGCTCAGATACATTGTATACATTGTATACAGAGGATACATTGTTCCTGTATATACAGAGCTCAGATACATTGTATACGAGCTCAGATACATTGTATACAGGGTTCCTGTATATACAGAGCTCAGATACCTTTGTATAGATACATTGTATACGGCCTTCCTGTATATTACAGAGCTCAGATACATTGTATACCTTCCTGTATATACAGAGCTCAGATACATTGTATACGGCCTTCCTGTATATACAGAGCTCAGATACATTGTATACAACCTTCCTGTATATACAGAGCTCGGATACTACGGCCTTCCTGTATATACAGAGCTTGATACATATACGGCCTTCCTGTATATACAGAGCTCAGATACATTGTATACGGCCTTCCTGTATATACAGAGCTCAGATACATTGATACAACCTTTGTATATACAGAGCTCAGATACATTGTATACCTTCCTGTATATACAGAGCTCAGATACATTGTATACGGCCTTCCTGTATATACAGAGCTCAGATACATTGTATATTCCTGTATATACAGAGCTCAGATACATTGTATACGGCGTTCCTGTATATACAGAGCTCAGATACATTGTATACGGCGTTCCTGTATATACAGAGCTCAGATACATTGTATACGGCGTTCCTGTATATACAGAGCTCAGATACATTGTATACGGCCTTCCTGTATATACAGAGCTCGGATACATTGTATACAGCCTTCCTGTATATACAGAGCTCAGATACATTGTATACGGCGTTCCTGTATATACAGAGCTCAGATACATTGTATACGGCCTTCCTGTATATACAGAGCTCAGATACATTGTATACGGCGATTCCTGTATATACAGAGCTCAGATACATTGTATACAGAGCTCAGATTCCTGTATATACAGAGCTCAGATCAGATACATTGTATATAGCTCGATACATTGTATACAGCCTTCCTGTATATACAGAGCTCAGATACATTGTATACAGCCTTCCTGTATATACAGAGCTCAGATACATTGTATACGGCGTTCCTGTATATACAGAGCTCAGATACATTGTATACGGCCTTCCTGTATATACAGAGCTCAGATACATTGTATACGGCCTTCCTGTATATACAGAGCTCAGATACATTGTATACGGCCTTCCTGTATATACAGAGCTCAGATACATTGTATACGGCGTTCCTGTATATACAGAGCTCAGATACATTGTATACGGCCTTCCTGTATATACAGAGCTCAGATACATTGTATACGGCCTTCCTGTATATACAGAGCTCAGATACATTGTATACGGCCTTCCTGTATATACAGAGCTCAGATACATTGTATACGGCGATTCCTGTATATACAGAGCTCAGATACATTGTATACGGCCTTCCTGTATATACAGAGCTCAGATACATTGTATACGGCCTTCCTGTATATACAGAGCTCAGATACATTGTATACGGCCTTCCTGTATATACAGAGCTCAGATACATTGTATACGGCCTTCCTGTATATACAGAGCTCAGATACATTGTATACGGCGTTCCTGTATATACAGAGCTCAGATACATTGTATACGGCGTTCCTGTATATACAGAGCTCAGATACATTGTATACGGCGTTCCTGTATATACAGAGCTCAGATACATTGTATACAGAGCTCAGATACATTGCTTCCTGTATATACACAGAGCTCAGATACATTGTATACAGACCTCAGATACATTGTATACGGCCTTCCTGTATATACCATTGTTACCTTGTATATACAGATACATTGTATACGGCCTTCCTGTATATACAGAGCTCAGATACATTGTATACGGCGTTCCTGTATATACAGAGCTCAGATACATTGTATACGGCGTTCCTGTATATACAGAGCTCAGATACATTGTATACAACCTTCCTGTATATACAGAGCTCAGATTCCTGTATATACAGAGCTCAGATACATTGTATACGGCGTTCCTGTATATACAGAGCTCAGATACATTGTATACGGCGTTCCTGTATATACAGAGCTCAGATACATTGTATACGGCGTTCCTGTATATACAGAGCTCAGATACATTGTATACGGCGTTCCTGTATATACAGAGCTCAGATACATTGTATACAACCTTCCTGTATATACAGAGCTCAGATACATTGTATACGGCGTTCCTGTATATACAGAGCTCAGATACATTGTATACGGCCTTCCTGTATATACAGAGCTCAGATACATTGTATATACAGAGGCATTGTTCCTGTATATACAGAGCTCAGATACATTGTATACGGCGTTCCTGTATATACAGAGCTCAGATACATTGTATACGGCCTTCCTGTATATACAGAGCTCAGATACATTGTATACGGCCTTTGTATATACGGCATTGTTCCTGTATATACAGAGCTCAGATACATTGTATACGGCCTTCCTGTATATACAGAGCTCAGAGCTCTGGATACATTGTATACAGCCTTCCTGTATATACAGAGCTCAGATACATTGTATACAACCTTCCTGTATATACAGAGCTCAGATACATTGTATACGGCCTTCCTGTATATACAGAGCTCAGATACATTGTATACGGCCTTCCTGTATATACAGAGCTCAGATACATTGTATACAACCTTCCTGTATATACAGAGCTCAGATACATTGTATACGACCTTCCTGTATATACAGAGCTCAGATACATTGTATACGGCCTCCCTGTATATATCAGTTCAGTTACTTTGTTTCAGTATATATTACATGAAGTCACAGAAGTTTCCTGTCTCTGGTGGGCACTCCATCTACAGACACACATACTCCATGCAGACTGTGATTGCTGATCTGACATCCAGATGGGACCCCCCCACCCCCCCTTCCCCCCCAGAAACACTCACAGGGTGGCCGTCTTGTTGGGGAGCAGGGCAGAGTCGGGCACCTCCAGCAGGTCCTCGTTGGTACAGATCACCTTCTTCCTCTGAGCCCCGGTGGACGTCACTCCGTGTTTGGGGCGCTCCAGGACGCATTTGCAGCTGTGGATGAGGACGGGGCAGCTCCGGGTCCCGGGCACCAGGGTGAGGAGGACCACCACCCCGACCAGGCAGCTCAGAGCCCGGAGACCCACCATCATCAGGGTCATGGTGTGTCAGCCCATCCTGTGCGGCAGGTAAGTGGCGGAGCCGGCGGGGGGGGAGGAGCGGAGCGCACAGCGGAGCGGAGGAGAGGAGCGCACAGCGGAGCGCACAGCGGAGCGGAGGAGCGGAGCGCACAGCGGAGCGGAGGTGCTGCAGGTAAGTATTGGAGAAGAGTTTCTTTGCTGCAGGTAAGTGTCCGCCTGGGACTTGCGGGGTCCCTATTCCTCAGCCTGTATGCGGGGGGCTGGGCACATTGGGGGGTCGCCTCGTATGAGGGGACATAGCGGATCGAGTCCAGCCTGGGATCTCCTCTCAGCTCTGAGCTCTCCTGTTACTGGAGCCCCGGGACCTCCTCCTCCCTCTGCACACTCCCTCCTCCTCCTCCTCCTCCTCACTCCGAGGAAGGATGCACGGACCGTCCAGGGTGCCGGCGAGGAAGGATGTCAGTCCGCAGCGCATGCAGGAGCAGAGCGGGGAACACGGGGGATGGAAGGGAGTGCTGGAGGCACATGGGGGGTGTATGGGTGTGGTGGTGTGTGCATGGGGGGGGTGTTGTATGGGGGGGGTATGGGTGTGGTCAGGGGCGGACTGACCATTTGGGAAACTGCCCGAGGGCCGGGGGTCAGTAGGGGGCCCCATGAGATGCCCCTGGTACCTTTTTCATAGGCTTTTTTGAGTTTGGGCAAGGACACAGGGCCCCATGATCCCCTATTGCCCGGGGGGCCCCATGAGTTGTCAGTCCGCCCCTGGGTGTGGTGGTGTGTGCATGGGGGGCAGGGGAGGACTGACACCTCATGGGGCCCCCGGGCAATAGGGTGGTTTTGGGTTTTGTGGGTGTGTGTATGGGGGGTGTTGTGTGGTGTGGATGGGGGGTGGGGTGTGTGTATGGGGGTGGGTGTGTATGGGGGGGGTGTTTTTGTGTGTATGGGGGGGGTGGGGTGGTGGTGGGGGGGTTGGTGTGTGGTGGGGGGTGTTGTGTGTGTGGGGTTTTTGGGGGTTGTTGGGTTGTGTATGGGGGGGTGTATGGGGGGTGGTGTGTGTTTTTGGGGGGGGGTTTTTGTGTTTTGGGTGGGGGGGGGGTGGTGGTGTATGGGGGGGGGGTGGGTTTTTGGTGGTGTGGGGGTTGGGGTTGTGGTGTGGTGTGGGGGTTTTTTGGGGGGTGGGTGTGGTGGTGGGGGGGGGTGTGGTGTTGGGGTATTGGGGGGGGGTGTGTGTATGGGGGGGTTGTGGTGGTGGGGGTTGTTTGTGTGGTGTTGGGGGTGTGGTGTGTGGGGGGGGGGTGGGTGTGTGTTGGGGGGGGGGGTGTGTGTGTATGGGGGGGTGGTGTGTGTATGGGGGGGGGGTGTATGGAGGGGGGTGGTGTGTGTATGGGGGTGTGAGTGTGAGAGAACATTGCAAACTGAGAGATAGCTGAGAGGGTTTTGCTGAGCAAAATGTTATTGAATTGAGAGAGGGATAAAATTGATTGAGGAGCCAAGTGAACCAAGCAAAACCGAGGAAACGATTGGGAACCATGGACTTAGAGAATTAAAGTATGAAAACAAACTAAGAGAACCGAGTGTTACTAGAGAACAAACCGAAAAACAGTAAGGAGAGAAGCCGAAAAACCTATGAAATTTGTTAAGCAAACCGAGAGAAACCGAGAGAAACCGAGCAAACTGAGAGAACTGAGGAGCCAAGCGAAACCTAGGTGAGCAAACCCAGAGAGCCGAGAGAACTGAGAAAACCGAGAGAATTGAGCGAACGATTTTGGTTAGATGGAAACCGGTTTTTTGTTTGTCCGCAGGGAGATTTATTATTATAAGCAATGTACATATATATGGGGGGTTTGAAAGTATCTGAGCTTTTGGGATCACTATTATTTTAGTTTTAAAATTCAACGCAAACTCCCCCATCCATCCATCCATGTCTCCATCCATTATCCATCTCCATCCATGTTGGTTACATATCATCCATGTTCCATGTCTCCATCCATCCATTTCCATCCAAGTGTTTGAGTCTCCAACATCGAGATCTCCATCCATCCATGTCTTTATCCATCCATCTCCATCCATTTTGGTCCATCCATCCATAATACATATTCTCCATCCATCCATGTATCCATCCATCCATCTCCATGTGTGTTCTCCATACATAACATATCTCCATCCATCCATACATACATTTTCCATCCATACATGTCTCCATCCATCCATAATATCTCCATCCATGGTTGGGGATTCATAGTCCATCCATCCATCCATCCATCCATCCATCACATATCTCCATCCATCCATCCAACATATTCCATCCATCCATACATACATATCTCCATCCATCCATACATATTATGTTCCATCCATCCATAAATATCTCCATCCATCCATCCATAATATCAGGGTAATTGTCAATCCATACATATTCCATCATATTTCCATCCATCCATACATACATATCTCCATCCATCCATCAATCCATCCATACATATCTCATTGTAATGTCATCCATCCATCCATCCATCTATCTCCATCCATCCAATACATATATATTTTCCATCCTCCATAATCCCCCATCCACATTCTCCATCTGTCCATGTCTCCATCCATCCATGGGGTCCATCCATAATACATATATATCTCCATCCCTCCATGTTATCCATCCATACATATCTCCATCTGTCCATGTCTCCATCCATCCATCTCCATCCATCAATACATATATATTTCCATCCATATATATCTCTATCCATCTGATAGTTCCATCCAATACATATCTCCATCCATCCCTCCATATATCCATCCATCCATCCATACATATCTCCATCCATCCATACATCTATCCATCCATTGTTATCATATCTCCATCCATCTATGGGGGTTTCCATCCATCCATACATATCTCCATCCATCCATACATATCCATCCATCCATCCATTAGGTTATCTCCATCCATCCAGTTGTGCTCATAAAAGTTTGCCTCCCCCGGCAGAAATTGTGAAATTTGGTTTTGGGGTATAGATTGTATTGGATAATTTTATTTGAAAATTTTTTTCTGCCAAAAAATGCTTTTTTATTGAAGGATAGATTATGATATAAAGCCATTTATAATGTTTATAGATTGTTTGGCTCCTTTATAAATTTCATATGATAAGGATGAAATTTTGGCCCGGATCAGAAGTCTCGGGGGTTGGGATCAAAAGTCTCCGCCCCTGTTCAGAAGGATCCACCCCCCCCCGGATCAGTTTTTCCAATGGATCAGAAGTTTCTGCCCCCCGGATCAGAAGTCTCCGCCCCGGATCAAAAGTCTCCGCCCCTGTATCAGAAGGATCCACCCCCCGGATCAGAAGTCTTGCCCCAGATTAAAAGTCTTTTTGTTTGATTTTGTAATAAAGAAGGAATCCACCCCCCGGATCAAAGTCTCCGATGGATCAGAAGTCTCCGCCCCTGGATCAGAAGTCTAGGGGCCCCTGGGATCAGAAGTTTTTCCGATGGATAAGAAGTCTTGGAGTGTGTTTTAGGAAGTCTCCGCCCCTGGATCAGAAGTTCCGCCCCTGGATTGTTTGTTTAATTTTTTTGGTAACAGACACACAAGGTGACAACACAAGGTTACAATGCCAATTTTAGGGGGGGTCCCACATCTGTGGTTTGTAAATCAAATATAATCAGTGTTAATTTGTTTTTTAGATTGTTTTTTGTTAAGCAGTTTTTTTGGGCTATGGTTTTGAATGAGCCATGGGAAGCAAAAAAAGAAAATGTAAAAAAGTCCTGCGTAACAAGGTAATGGAACTTTATAAAGATGGAAAAGGACATAAAAAGTTGTCCAAATTTTTTGAATATGCCAATCAGTGCTGTTAAATTCACCTATTAAGAAGTGGAAAGCACAATTTTTTTCGGGGATCTTGGATACCAATTGTAAGGTCAGGAAGACCAAGAAAGATTGCAGCCACAACTGACATGTCTTTATTACTTACCTGCTCTGTAATTGTTTTGCACAGTAACAGCCCGGATCCTCCTAGCTTCACGGGTCCCCCAAAGGGGCTCCTGGCTCCTCCTTTTTGTCGGGTGCCCCCAGAGCAAGAATTTTACTATAGGGGCACCTGATCAGGCTTTCCCAAGCTGCTGCTCTGTGTGTCCATTCGCACATGGAGGGGGTGCTTGGCCCTGATTAAATTTTCTTCATTGGCTGACTGGTTGTGATTAAAAGCAGCGGAAGCCAATGGCTCCCTCTTGCTGTCTCAGCCAATGAGGAGGTAGAGGTATTTTTTGTTTTTTAATGAAGGTGAAAAACCTTGAGACTTTCCAACCACATTAGGGTTCGGTTGGGGTTAGTATTTTATTTATTATTTTATTATGGTATTTTATTGTTAGGGATATGGTGTTAATAATAATAATTGATAAATTTTAAATACTTGTAATAATAAAGTAATAATAATTACCCTCTAAAAGCTAAAAATTTTATTATTTAAGCAATAACAATGATTAATTTTTTTTGTTTCAGGCAAGGTGTTTATTATTATTATAAATATTAATAAATAATTTTTTATTTTCATTTTTTGTTAAGATTAGGGGTTAATTTTAAGGATTTATTTTTTAAATGATTTTATTTAAATATGTGTATTTATTTTAGCAGTTATCCTGGATGTTATGTCTTTGATGGAGAGCACGAGAGCAGTTTTCCTGGAAGTCCTGTCTTCTGGTGGATGACGGAGCAGTTATCCTGGATGTCCTGTTCTTCTGATGTCATGGCGGGCAGTTCTGGATGTATTGTCTTGTGATGGATGACGATAGCAGTTATCTGGACAAGTCCTGTCTTCTGGTGGTGACGGAGCAGTTATCCTGTAGATGTCTGTTCTTTGATGGGTGACGGAGCATCTGGATGTCCTGTCTTCTGATGTGATGGGAGCAGTTATCCTGGATGTCACTGTCTTCTGATGGATGGGCAGAATCACACAATGTGAACGTTGTAGAGCCCTCATGATGACCTCCAGCCATATGAACCGATTATTTTAGTCAGTATGAAGAAAGTCCATATTCTCCATTCAACCTCCTTGGGGCTCTTGGCCAGATTCATGGTCATGAGGTCTTTTCTGCCTTGTGGAGGTGACCGCTACACTCTACAATCTGATTGTACGATCTCCTGTAGATGTTCCATCATCTGCAATGCGAGGGTCCTCCTGATTGATACAATTACAGTGAAATGGAGATGATAGAGCCAGCCTATCACACGACTCCTCATGCAGCGCAGGGACCGCTCACACATCTTGTGATTCATCGGCTCCTCATGCAGCGCAGGGACCGCTCACACATCTTGTGATTCATGCGAGCTCCTCATGCAGCGCAGGGACCGCTCACACATCTCGTGATTCATCGGCTCCTCATGCAGCGCAGGACCGCTCACACATCTCGTGATTCATCGGCTCCTCATGCAGCGCAGGGACCGCTCACGATCTCGTGATTCATCGAGTCCTCATGCAGCGCAGGGACCGCTCACACATCTCGTGATTCATCGGCTCCTCATGCAGCGCAGGGACCGCTCACACATCTCGTGATTCATGGCTCCTCATGCAGCGCAGGGACCGCTCACACATCTCGTGATTCATCGGCTCCTCATGCAGCGCAGGGACCGCTCACACATCTCGTGATTCATCGAACTCCTCATGCAGCGCAGGGACCGCTCACACATCTCGTGATTCATCGGCTCCTCATGCAGCGCAGGGACCCGCTCACACATCTCGTGATTCATCGGCTCCTCATGCAGCGCAGGGACCGCTCACACCATCTCGTGATTCATCGGCTCCTCATGCAGCGCAGGGACCGCTCACACATCTCGTGATTCATCGGCTCCTCATGCAGCGCAGGGACCGCTCACACATCTTGTGATTCATCGCTCCTCATGCAGCGCAGGGACCGCTCACACATCTCGTGATTCATCAGGCTCCTCATGCAGCGCAGGGACCGCTCACACATCTCGTGATTCATCGGCTCCTCATGCAGCGCAGGGACCGCTCACACATCTCGTGATTCATCGGCTCCTCATGCAGCGCAGGGACCGCTCACACATCTCGTGATTCATCCGCTCCTCATGCAGCGCAGGGACCGCTCACAGATCTCGTGATTCATCGGCTCCTCATGCAGCGCAGGGACCGCTCACACATCTCGTGATTCATCGGCTCCTCATGCAGCGCAGGGACCGCTCACACTAACATCTCGTGATTCATCGGCTCCTCATGCAGCGCAGGGACCGCTCACACATCTCGTGATGATTCATCCTCATGCAGCGCAGGGACTGCTCACTCTCGTGATTCATCGGCATCCTCTTTGCAGCGCAGGGACCGCTCACACATCTCGTGATTCATGTGCCAGAAATTCAGCATTTGGTTATTCCTAGGAACAAAGACACAAGTGGAGCTGAAAAGAGGAAACATGGAAGTCGGCAGGAAACACAAATGTTCCGATTAGGAAAGGACAGGAAAGGAAAGCACTCAGATGGCTGGCGGGGTCAGCGGCGGTTCATCAGGAATGAAACCTTTTCCCGGCGCTCAGCTTTCTGGATTCATAAATGTGTTCGATGCTCCGAGTGACCCAGAGGAGCGAATGTTCGGTCTACAGCGAGGCTGGAAACCTCCTCACATCACCGGCCTCTTATCGGAAGAATCACACCACCGGACTCACTTCTGACATCATTGCTTACTACGGTGTGAAATCTGTGAATGATCACAGAGATCACATGGTACAGGCTATTCACAACATTCATGTACCATGTGACAAGCTGTCACAATCACAGCTCTACACAGTATTTCTCAATGGCTGCAGGAATGCAGCCAGAGAGAAGGAGAAATGATTGATGTTACAGCCTTTATGGGTATAAAAGCAATCAGTGTAAATAAAAAAAAAAAAAATTTTCATCACCCCCCACAAGTAGTACAGAGTCTCCATGGTGACCCCACACTGCTAGGGTGACAGTATGTAAAAAATAAATAAATAAATAATATAAATAAATGGAAAAAAAAATGTAAAAAAAAATGTTTAAAAATTATAATTTTTGGTTATAAACTAATTTGGGTTATTTTTTTTTTTTTTTACTGAAAAGATAACGGAATACATTTTGGCCGAGATTTATGATGAAATATTATTTATTTGCAAAATTTTATAAGAAAACACTTTTTTTTCAAAATTTTTGGCTTTTTCATTTACATAGCAAAAAAAATAAAAATCCCAGCGGTGAATAAATACCACCAAAATCAAGTTTTATCTGTCTCAAAAAAATGCTAAAAAATTCATATGGGTACAGTGTTGCATGAGCCGCGCAATTGTCATTCAAAGTGTGATAGCGCTGAAAGCTGAAAATTGGCCTGGGGGGGAAGGGGGGGGGAAAGTGTCCGGACTGGAAGGGGGTGAAAGTGTCCGAACTGGAAGGGGGTGAAAAGTGTCCGGACTGGAAGGGAAGGGAAAGTGTCCGGACTGGAAGGGGGTAAAAGTGTCCGGACTGGAAGGGGGGGGAAAGTTTTTGTCCGGACTGGTAAAAACTGGAAGACATTTTGAAAGTGTCCGGACTGGAAGGGGGGGAAAGTGTCCGGACTGGAAGGGGGTAAAAGTGTCCGGACTGGAAGGGGGGGAAAGTGTCCGGACTGGAAGGGGGGAAAGTGTTCGGACTGGAAGGGGGTGATGGAAGGGGGAAAGTGTCCGGACTGGAAGGGGGGGAAAGTGTCCGGACTGGAAGGGGGGGAAAGTGTCCGGACTGGAAGGGGGTGAAAGTGTCCGGACTGGAAGGGGGGAAAGTGTCCAGACTGGAAGGGGTAAAAGTGTCCGGACTGGAAGGGGGGGAAAGTGTCCGGACTGGAAGGGGTGAAAGTGTCCGGACTGGAAGGGGGGAAAGTGTTCGGACTGGAAGGGGGTGAAAGTGTCCGGACTGGAAGGGGGGGAAAGTGTCCGGACTGGAAGGGGGGGAAAGTGTCCGGACTGGAAGGGTGTAAAAGTGTCCGGACTGGAAGGGGGGGAAAGTGTCCGGACTGGAAGGGGGTGAAAGTGTCCGGACTGGAAGGGGGGGGGGAAAGTGTCCGGACTGGAAGGGGGGTAAAGTGTCCGGACTGGAAGGGGGGGAAAGTGTTCGGACTGGAAGGGGGTGAAAGTGTCCGGACTGGAAGGGGGGAAAGTGTCCGGACTGGAAGGGGGGAAAGTGTCCGGACTGGAAGGGGGGGGAAAGTGTCCGGACTGGAAGGGGGTGAAAGTGTCCGGACTGGAAGGGGTGAAAGTGTCCGGACTGGAAGGGGGTGAAAGTGTCCGGACTGGAAGGGGGGGAAAGTGTTCGGGACTGGGAAGGGGGGGAAAGTGTCCGGACTGGAGGGGGGGGTGAAAGTGTCCGGACTGGAAGGGGGTGAAAGTGTCCGGACTGGAAGGGGGTAAAAGTGTCCAAACTGGAAGGGGGGACAGTGTCCGGACTGGAAGGGGGTTGAAAGTGTCCGGACTGGAAGGGGGGGAAAGTGTCCGGACTGGAAGGGGGGAAAGTGTCCGGACTGGAAGGGGGTGAAAGTGTCCGGACTGGAAGGGGGTGAAAGTGTCCGGACTGGAAGGGGGTGAAAGTGTCCGGACTGGAAGGGGTGAAAGTGTCCGGACTGGAAGGGGGGGGGGTGTCCGGACTGGAAGGGGTGAAAGTGTCCGGACTGGAAGGGGGGGAAAGTGTCCGGACTGGAAGGGGGGAAAGTGTCCGGACTGGAAGGGGGTGAAAGTGTCCGGACTGGAAGGGGGTGAAAGTGTCTGGACTGGAAGGGGGGGAAAGTGTCCGGACTGGAAGGGGGTGAAAGTGTCCGGACTGGAAGGGGTGAAAGTGTCCGGACTGGAAGGGGGGGAAAGTGTCCGGACTGGAAGGGGGGGAAAGTGTCCGGACTGGAAGGGGGGGGGGGGGGGTGTCCGGACTGGAAGGGGTGAAAGTGTCCGGTAGGCGAGGGGTTAAAGTAAACATAAAAGAAAAATTAAAAATTCCTTTCAATACACTATGTTGCTCGCAGTATTGGGGCGCCCACCTTTCCACGCACATGAACTTTAATGGCATCCAGTCTTATGCAGGCCATACGCGGGTCGAAATTCTGAACAATTTTTCTTCATAAAATCGAAAATTTTGTGAGTTTTTGTAACCCGATGGCACCATCATTGATTTTGAAATTCAACCAACCGAGCCTTCAGTTTCTCCTCGTGTTGCTACAGAAAAGAATTTTCATGGCCAAGAATTTCCTTCTCTTTCCAGGTCGCAGCTTTATATTTCTCCACGATTCTCCCATCATTGATTTGAAATTTGTTCATTTTTGAAAAAATTTCCAACATGCCCGATCACTCAAATTCTATGGTCACACAAAAAATCGTCCATTTCTGTGACCCACTAATGGTGCGCAAATCCAACAAAAATTCTTAGAAAAGATTTTCAAAAGAAAATTCTTTTGGAATTTGACCCGTATATGGCCGGCTTTCTGCAGGCCACACATGGGTCAAATTCCGAACTAATTTTCTTTAGAAAATTAGAAATTTTGTGCTTTTGTAACTTGATGGTAACACCATTGATTGGAATTTGACCCGTGTATGGCCGGCTTTAGTCCGTAGGGTTCAATATTGAGTTGGCCCCGCCCTTTGCACCTATAACAGCTTCAACTCTTCTGGGAAGGCCGTCCACAAGGTTTAGGAGGGTGTCTATGGGAAGGTTGGACCATTCTTCCAGAAGCACATTTGTCAGGTCAGGCACTGATGTCGGGGAGGAGGCCTGGCTCACAGTCTCCGCTCTAATTCATCCCAAAGGTGTTCTATGGGGTTGAGGTCAGGACTCTGTGCAGGACAGTCAAGTTCCTCCACCCAAACTGGCTCCTCCATGTCTTTATGGACCTTGCTTTGTGCACTGGTGCGCAGTCATGTTGGAAACAGGAAGGGGCCATCCCCAAACTCCTCCCACAAAGTTGGGAGCATGAAATTGTCCAAAATGTTGCCTTACGTGTTCCCTTCACTGGAACTAGGGGGCCAAGCCCAACCCCCTGAAAAACAACCCCACACCATAATCCCTCCTCCACCAATCTTTACACTTGGCACAATGCAGTCAGGCAAGTACCGTTCTGCTGGCAACTGCCAAACCCAGACACGTCCATCAGATTGCCAGACAGAGAAGCGTGATTGGTCACTCCAGAGAGAACACGTCTGCACTGCTCTAGAGTCCAGTGGCGGCGTGCTTTACACCACGGCATCTGACACTTTGCATTGCACTTGGTGATGGAAGGCTTGGATGCAGCTGCTCGGCCATGGAAAACCCATTCCATGAAGCTCTCTCTACACACTGTTGTTGGGCTCATCTGAAGGCCACACCAAGTTTGGAGGTCTTTAGCTATTGACTCTGCAGACAGTTGGCGACTTCTGCGCACTGTGCGCTTCAGCATGCGCTGACCCCGCCCTGTCATGTGACGTGGCCTACCACTTGGTGGCTGAGTGGCTGTTGTTCCCAGTTGCTTCCACTTTGTTATAATCCCACTAACAGTTGAGCGTGGAATATTTAGTAGCCAGGAAATGTCACGGATGGACTTATTGCCCAGGTGGCCACCTATCACGGGACCACGCTTGGAGTCAATGAGCTCCTGAGAGCGACCCATTCTTTCACCAATGTTTGTAGAAGCCGTCTGCATGCCTAGGGGCTTGATTGTATACACCTGTGTCCATGGAGGGGATTGGAACACCTGAATCACATGATATGGAGGGGATTGGAGTACCTGAATCACATGATATGGAGGGGATTGGAACACCTGAATCACATGATATGGAAGGGATTGGAACACCTTAATCACATGATTGGAAGGGGATTGGAACACCTGAATCACATGATATGGAGGGGATTGGAACACGTGAATCACATGATTGGGAGGGGATTGGAACACTTGAATCACATGATATGGAGTGGATTGGAACACATGAATCACATGATTGATGGAAGGCTTGGATGCAGCTGCTCGGCCATGGAAACCCATTCCATGAAGCTCTCTACGCACAGTTGTTGGGCTCATCTGAAGGCCACACCAAGTTTGGAGGTCTTTAGCTATTGACTCTGCAGACAGTTGGCGACTTCTGCGCACTGTGCGCTTCAGATCTGATGTTTGTTCAAAGTGATCCTTTCATCGTTTTTAGCAGTGTATATCCAGTCTGGAGTGCAATGCAGGGATGTAATTACAGGGGGACACGACCAATCCGAAGGCTGACATTTTGCCAGAACACAAATATTTAGGAAACACACAGAATGGGCTCCGGCGGGGGTTCCGGGGCTCCTAGTGACTATGTAATTATGCCTTGCTGTGGTCATTTCTGAGCCTGTATCCTTGGCAGTCAGGCATTCTAAGTACAACATTCAGATTGTTTCTCTTTAGATTTTCAGTTTCAGTTGTGAAGACGAAGCAAATCTAGGAATACACAGTACAATCGCATGGCCGGGGACATTGACTGGTAGAAGTCCTGGAGAGGGGGTAGGGCGGGGCGGGGGCGGGGCAGACTGCATCTTGTTCTATTATGTTTTACAATTTTTTATTGTTCACACAAGTTGGAAAGTATAACAATGTTACATTAAGCTTCCATCGAATCCACAACACGCTTTTTTCTTTTTTTTTATTGGGGTTGGCAAAATTGTGCGGCAACAAAGGCGATGGTAACGGCAAAGGAAACCGGGTCTAAGGAGGCGCAGAACGGAAATCCTGCCATGGCCACCAATCATCCCATATGGCACCCGGCTGACGGGCACCATGTCTGGAGGCTCAATTCACAAGAGGACAGTAGAGGGGCAATTATTGGTTCTCTAACGTAAGAGGTTGTTCATAGCAGGAGGTGCATTTATAAACACTGTTCAGACAGGAGATAGAGAGATACAAAGTAACATTCTTTATAAACATCAATCAGACAGGAGATGGGGAGATACAAAGTAACATTGTTTATAAACATCGATCAGACGGGAGATAGAGAGATATAAAGTAACATTGTTTAAAAACAATCAGACGGGAGATAAGAGATACAAAGTAACAATGTTTATAAACATCGATCAGACGGGAGATAGAGAGATACAAAGTAACATTGTTTATAAACATCAATCAGACGGGAGATAGAGAGATACAAAGTAACATTGTTTATAAACATCGATCAGACAGGAGATAGAGAGATATAAAGTAACATTGTTTATAAACATCGATCAGACGGGAGATAGAGAGATATAAAGTAACATTGTTTATAAAACATCGATCAGACAGGAGATAGAGAGATACAAAGTAACAATGTTTATAAACATCGATCAGACGGGAGATAGAGAGATACAAAGTAACATTGTTTATAAACATCGATCAGACGGGAGATAGAGAGATACAAAGTAACATTGTTTATAAACATCGATCAGACGGGAGATAGAGATACAAAGTAACATTGTTTATAAACATCGATCAGACGGGAGATAGAGAGATACAAAGTAACATTGTTTATAAACATCGATCAGACGGGAGATAGAGATACAAAGTAACATTGTTTATAAACATCGATCAGACGGGAGACGGAGAGATACAAAGTAACATTGTTTATAAACATCGATCAGACGGGAGATGGAGAGATACAAAGTAACATTGTTTATAAACATCGATCAGACGGGAGATAGAGAGATACAAAGTAACATTGTTTATAAACATCAATCAGACGGGAGATAGAGAGATACAAAGTAACATTGTTTATAAACATCGATCAGACGGGAGATGGAGAGATACAAAGTAACATTGTTTATAAACATCGATCAGACGGGAGATGGAGAGATACAAAGTAACATTGTTTATAAACATCGATCAGACGGGAGATAGAGAGATACAAAGTAACATTGTTTATGAACATCGATCAGACGGGGGATGGAAAGATACAAAGTAACATTGTTTATAAACATCAATCAGACAGGAGATAGAGATACAAAGTAACATTGTTTATAAACATCGATCAGATGGGAGATAGAGAGATACAAAGTAACATTGTTTATAAACATCGATCAGACGGGGAGATAGAGAGATACAAAGTAACATTGTTTATAAACATCGATCAGACGGGAGATAGAGAGATACAAAGTAACATTGTTTATAAACATCGATCAGACGGGAGATGGAGAGATACAAAGTAACATTGTTTATAAACATCGATCAGGCGGGAGATAGAGAGATACAAAGTAACATTGTTTAATTCATCTGCAGCTTCCATCTGGGGTCAGTTAAAGCAAAATTGTTCCTTTTTAACCCATTATAAATCTGAAGTATGCTCTTATCAGCCCTAATTAACAATTTTTTTCCCTTTTCCCCCTCAACTGATATTTTTCTATTTATTTTTAGTTTTCTGTCATTAATATTTAAACTTTTTTTTTTTCAGTTGTGTTTATTTTGGGTTTTGTTTTTAGTGTTTTATTAGTACAAGTGCAAACTAAAGTGATCAGCAGGGGCGGACTGACAACTCATGGGGCCCCCGGGCAATAGGGGGTCATGGGCCCCCGGGCAATAGGGGATCATGGGGCCCCTATGTCCTTGCCCAAACTCAAAAAAGCCTATGAAAAAGTCACCAGTGGTATCTCATGAGGCCCCCTACTGACCCCGGGCCCTCGGGCAGTGCCCGAGTTTCCAAATGGTCAGTCCGCCCCTGGTGATCAGTGAGATAAGGGAGACTATGACATTTTTTTTTTCCCAGCCACAGGCTGATTACATTCTTCTCTAGGTGTGGCCCCGTCATGTCCGGAGTTCCCCCACAATAGCTGACTTTTTGTTACATGGTTGGTAAGGATGAATAGGGACACCAGTCCAGCTCAAGCTGTGTGTGTTTATGTCGGTGTCATTGCCAATATCCCTGTATATTGCACTCGTTTAGATGCCCATCGAAGAGTTGTTTTTTTTAGTAAATGATCAACATTCCCCGCAGACATGGCCAGCTGTGGGAGGGAGTTCCCCACCCTTACCGCTCTGGCAGTAAAGAACCCGCTAATCCGCTTCTCGGTACATTTGCTTTTCTTAATCATTAATTCAAATAAATGCGCAGCGCCAAAAAGATTGCATAAACCATATATATATATATAATGATCAAATACAATGAAATCGTCTGTGAAATATCAAGAAATATATAAAGTCCCTAACATAATCCATGCAAAAATCGGTGACATCACCACTACCATATGATGAAGCAATTTGTTCCAATTGTGTCACAATCCACCTCTGAGTGAATGGTTAAACTCACCAGGAAATAAAATTGTAAAAAATAATAAAAAAACAACAATAAAAATAAAAAGACTAGTGACACCATCCACTGCCCTACTGACCCCATCCACTGACCTACAGACACCATCCAATGCCCTACTGACACCGTCCACTGCTCTACTGACACCGTGACCTACAGACACCATGCAATGCCCTACTGACACCGTCCACTGCTCTACTGACACCATCCACTACCCTACTGACACCATACTCTGCTCTACTGACACCACCCACTGACCTGCAGACACCATCCAATGCCCTACTGACCCCATCCTCTGCTCTACTGACACCGTCCACTGCTCTACTGACACCATCCACTACCCTACTGACACCATTCACTGCTCTACTGACACCACCCACTGCCCTACTGACACCATCCACTGCCCTACTGACACCATACTCTGCTCTACTGACACCACCCACTGCCCTACTGACACCATTCACCGCCCTACTGACATTTTCTGCCCTACTGACACCATCCACTGCCCTACTGACACCATCCTCTGCTCTACTGACACCGTCCACTGCCCTACTGACACCATCCACTGCCTTACTGACGTCTTCTGCCCTACTGACACCGTCCACTGCTCTACTGACACCACCCACTGCCCTACTGACAATGTCTTCTGCCCTACTGACACCATTCTCTGCTCTTCTGACACCATCCACTGCCCTACTGACACCATCCACTGGTCTATTGACACCATTCACTGCCATACTGATGTCTTCTACCCTACTGATGCCATCTACTGCCCTGCTGACACTATCCACTGCTCTACTGACACCACCCACTGCCCTACTGACACCATTCACTGCCCTACTGACAATGTCTTGTCTTACTGACACCATCCACTGCTCTACTGACAACGTCAACTGCTCTACTAACACCATCCACTTCCCTACTGACACCATCCACTGCTCTACTGACACCATCCAGTGCTCTACTGACACCATCCACTGCTCTACTGACACCATCCAGTGCTCTACTGACACCATCCACTGCTCTACTGACACCATCCAGTGCTCTACTGACACCATCCACTGCCCTACTGACAACGTCTTCTGCCCTACTGACACCATCTATGTTTTATTACATTTTAAATGTCTGTTTACAATTATTTCTAAGTGTGTGTTTATCTGTCTATACAGAATTGGAGGACCTGTCAATTCTGGTGTTTAATGGCAAATACCAATTGAGCTCTATGGTGCTGGGCAGTGAGCACAGGGCCCACTAGAGGACGTCGGGCCCTCAGGCCACCCTCATGTAGTCTGTTTCTGATTGTTAGGTCAGAGACATTCACACCAATGGCCTGCTGGAGGTCATTTTGTAGGGCTCTGGCAGGGTTCATCCTGTTCCTCCTTGTACAAAGGAGCAGATACCAGTCCTGCTGATGGGTTAAGGACCTTCTACGGCCCTGTCCAGCTCTCCTAGAGTAACTGACTGTCTCCCGGAATCTCCTCCATGCTCTCATCTCCTGGAATCTCCTCTGCTCTTGAGACTGTGCTGGGAGACACAGCAAACCTTCTGGCAATGGTACGTATTGATGTGCCATCCTGGAGGAGTTGGACTGCCTGTGCAACCTCTGTAGGGTCCAGGTATGGCCTCATGCTACCAGTAGTGACACTGACCCGAGCCAAATGCAAAACGAGTGAAAAACAGAATGTTTGTGGTCACGCAAGATGGCCCGGGGTCTGTGGTCACACAAGACGGGCTGGGGTCTGTGGTCACGCAAGACGGGCCAGGGTCTGTGGTCACACAAGGCGGGTCAGGGTCTGTGGTCATGCAGGATTGGCCGGGGTTTGTGTGTTCACATGTGATTGGCCGGGGTTTGTGGTCACACGGAATTGGCTGGGGTCTGTGGTCACCAAGGATTGGCTGGGGTCTGTGGTCACCTAGGATTGGTCGGAGTCTGTGGTCACGTAGGATGGGCTGGGGTCTGTGGTCACCTAGGATTGGCTGGGGTCTGTGGTCACCTAGGACTGGCTGGGGTCTGTGGTCACCTAGGGATGGCCGGGGTCTGTGGTCACCTAGGATTGGCCGGGGTCTGTGGTCACATAGGATGGGCCGGGGTCTGTGGTCACCTAGGATGGGCCAGAGTCTGTGGTCACCTAGGATTGGCCGTAGTCTGTGGTCACCTAGGATTGGCTGGGATCAGTGGTTACATAGGATTAGCTGGGGTCTCTGGTCACCTATGATTGGCTGGAGTCTGTGGTCATCTAGGATTGGCAAGAGTCTGTGGTCACCTAGGATTGGCCAGGGTCTGTGGTCACCTAGAATTGGCCGGAATCTCTGGTCATGTAGGACAGGCCGGGGTCTGTGGTCACCTAGGATTGGCTAGAGTCTGTGGTCACCTAGGTCTGGCCGGAGTCTGTGGTCACTTAGTATTGGCCGGAGTCTGTGGTCACCTAGCATTGGCCGGGGTCCGTGGTCACCTAGGAATGGCCGGGGTCTGTGGTCACCTAGGTCTGGCCGGGGTATGTGGTCACCTAGGATTGGCTGGGGTATGTGGTCACCTAGGATTTGCTGGGGTCTGTGGTTACCTAGGATTGGCCGGAGTCTGTGGTCACCTAATATTGGCCGGAGTCTGTGGTCACCTAGCATTGGCAGGGGTCTGTGGTCACCTAGGAATGGCCGGGGTCTGTGGTCACCTAGGTCTGGCCGGGGTATGTGGTCACCTAGGATTGGCTGTGGTATGTGGTCACCTTGGATTTGCTGGGGTCTGTGGTCACCTAGGATTGGCCGGGGTCTGTGGTCACCTAGGATTGGCCGGGGTCTGTGGTCACCTAGGAATGGCCGGAATCTGTGGTCACCTAGTATTGGCCGGAGTCTGTGGTCACCTAGGATTGGCCTGGGTATGTGGTCACCTAGGATTTGCTGGAGTCTGTGGTCACCTAGGATTGGCTGGAGTCTGTGGTCACCTAGGATTGGCCGGGGTATGTGGTCACCTGGGATTTGCCGGAGTCTGTGGTCACTAGGATTGGCTGGGGTCTGTGGTCACCTAGGATTGGCCGGGGTCTGTGGTCACCTTAGGATTGGCGGAGTCTGTGGTCACCTAGTATTGGCCGGAGTCTGTGGTCATCTAGTATTGGCCGGAGTCTGTGGTCACCTAGGATTGGCCGGGGTATGTGGTCACCTAGGATTTGCTGGGGTCTGTGGTCACCTAGGATTGGCTGGGGTCTGTGGTCACCTATCATTGGCTGGGGTCTGTGGTCTGTGGTCACCTAGGATTGGCCGGGGTCTGTGGTCACCTAGGACTGGCCGGGGTCTGTGGTCACCTAGGATTGGCCGGGGTCTGTGGTCACCTAGGATTTGCCGGGGTCTGTGGTCACCTAGGATTTGCCGGGGTCTGTGGTCACCTAGGATTGGCCGGGGTCTGTGGTCACCTAGGATTGGCTAGGGTTTGCTCCCTGATTCATTGTGATGTGGGAACGTCGGAGTCCGGGGCGTGTTTGTGGACGGAATAGTGCGCTCCATTCATGGAATAAAATGTCCCCCTTTCCTCTATATAAAGGTTAGTAAAACAAACAGCAGATGAAGGGAGACCACACATGGATGGGGGAGGGGGGGGACGCCAGAGAGGGGGGGCTCCCATCTTATAATAACACACCCAGGGCGCTGGGAGATGGACTGGAGGGTCAGAGCAAAACTTGTGTAAACCAAACGTCTGCTACATCAACACTGCAAGACAAACACACACCCAGCAGGACACGCGTGTCACAGCGCTCCGTGTCATGGAGGAGTCTACATGCAGAATGGCCTCCGAGAGGAACACGCATGCATACATGAACTGCAGTTTAATGCATGTTCTTCCTTCCCTCCCCCATCCACATGATAATGGAGTCCGTTTGGTTTTCATTACATATCTTATTTTAGACTGAGTGATGTCACCGATGATCGGTGCCCATCAGTGCCACCCACCTGTGCCCATCAGTACAACCCAGCAGTGCCACCCACCTGTGCCCATCAGTACAACCCAGCAGTGCCGCCCACCTGTGCCCATCAGTACAACCCAGCAGTGCCGCCCACCTGTGCCCATCAGTACAACCCAGCAGTGCCGCCCACCTGTGCCCATCAGTACAACCCAGCAGTGCCACCCACCTGTGCCCATCAGTACAACCCAGCAGTGCCACCCACCTGTGCCCATCAGTACAACCCAGCAGTGCCGCCCACCTGTGCCCATCAGTACAACCCAGCAGTGCCGCCCACCTGTGCCCATCAGTACAACCCAGCAGTGCCGCCCACCTGTGCCCATCAGTACAACCCAGCAGTGCCACCCACCTGTGCCCATCAGTACAACCCAGCAGTGCCGCCCACCTGTGCCCATCAGTACAACCCAGCAGTGCCGCCCACCAGTTCTGCCCACAAGTGCCCACCAGGGGGTTCCCATCTGTGCCCAGTAGTGCCACCCACCTGTGCCCATCAGTACAACCCAGCAGTGCCGCCAGTCAGTGCCTAGCAGTGCCACCTGTTAGTGCCGCCTATCCGTGCCACCTCAGCGCTGCCCAGGGGTGGACTGACCATTTGGAAACTCGGGCACTGCCCGGGGTCAGTAGGGGGCCCCATGAGATGCCCCTGGTACCTTTTTCATAGGCTTTTTTGAGTTTGGCAAGGACACAGGGGCCCCATGATCTCCTATTGCCCGGGGCCCCATGAGTTGTCAGTCTGCCCCTGGCGCTTCCTATCAGTGCCGCCTGTCAGTGCCCATCAGTGCCGCCTCATTAGCGCTGCCTATCAGTGCTGCCTATCAGTGCCCATCAGTGCCGCCTATCAGTGCTCACCAGTGCCGCCTATCAGTGCCGCCTATCAGTGCCGCCTATCAGTGCCCATCAGTGCAGTCTCATCAACACACATCAGTGAAGGATAAAAAATTACCTGTTTGCAATATTTTATAATAGAAACAGGAAAGAAACTTTTTTATTTCCAATTTTTTGCTCTTTTTTTGTTTATAGCGAAAAAAGTAAAACCCCCAGCGGGGAGTAAATACCACCAAAAGAAAGCTCTATGTGTGTGATAAAAAATAATAAAAATGTCATACGGGTACAGTGTTGCATGGGGGGGTAGATGTGCCCGGCAGACAGGATGGGGGTAGAAGTGTGCCCTGTAGGCAGGAAGGGGGTAGAAGTGGTCGGCGGGCAGGAAGGGGGTAGAAGTGCCCGGTAGGCAGGAAAGGGGGTAGAAGTGGTCGGCGGGCAGGAAGGGGGTAGAAGTACTCGGTAGGCAGGAAAGGGGTAGAAGTGCCCTGTAGGCAGGAAGGGGGTAGAAGTGTCCTGTAGACAGGAAGGGGGTAGAAGTGTCCTGTAGGCAGGAAGGGGGTAGAAGTGGTCGGCGGGCAGGAAGGGGGTAGAAGTGCCCGGTAGGCAGGAAAGGGGTAGAAGTACTCGGTAGGCAGGAAAGGGGTAGAAGTGCCCTGTAGGCAGGAAGGGGGTAGAAGTGTCCTGTAGACAGGAAGGGGGTAGAAGTGCCCGGCAGACAGGATGGGGGTAGAAGTGTCCTGTAGGCAGGAAGGGGGTAGAAGTGTCCTGTAGGCAGGAAGGGGGTAGAAGTGCTCGGCGGGCAGGAAGGGGGTAGAAGTGCCCGGTAGGCAGGAAAGGGGTAGAAGTGCCCGGTAGGCAGGAAGGGGGTAGAAGTGCCCGGTAGCCAGGAAGGGGGTAGAAGTGCCCTGTAGGCAGGAAGGGGGTAGAAGTGCCCGGCAGACAGGAAGGGGGTAGAAGTGTCCTGTAGGCAGGAAGGGGGTAGAAGTGTCCTGTAGGCAGGAAGGGGGTAGAAGTGCTCGGTAGGCAGGAAGGGGGGTAGAAGTGCCCTGTAGGCAGGAAGGGGGTAGAAGTGCCCAGTGGGCAGGAAGGGGGTAGAAGTGCCCTCGGTAGGCAGGAAGGGGGTAGAAGTGCCCTGTAGGCAGGAAAGGGTAGAAGTGCCCAGTGGGCAGGAAGGGGGTAGAAGTACTGTCCGGTAGGCAGGAAGGGGGTAGAAGTGCCCTGTAGGCAGGAAGGGGGTAGAAGTGCCCGGTAGGCAGGAAGGGGGTAGAAGTGCCCGGTAGGCAGGAAGGGGGTAGAAGTGCCCAATAGGCAGGAGGGGGTAGAAGTGCCCGGTAGGCAGGAAGGGGCGGGTAGAAGTGCCCTGTAGGCAGGAAGGGGGTAGAAGTGCCCGGTAGGCAGGAAGGGGGTAGAAGTGCCTGTAGGCAGGAAGGGGGTAGAAGTGCCCTGTAGGCAGGAAGGGGGTAGAAGTGCCCTGTAGGCAGGAAGGGGGTAGAAGTGCCCGGTAGGCAGGAAGGGGGTAGAAGTGTCCCGGTAGGCAGGAAGGAAGGGGGTAGAAGTAGTGCCAGGTAGGCAGGAAGGGGGTAGAAGTGCCCTGTAGGCAGGAAGGGGGTAGAAGTGCCCGGTAGGCAGGAAGGGGGGTAGAAGTGTCCTGTAGGCAGGAAGGGGGTAGAAGTGTCCTGTAGGCAGGAGGGGGTAGAAGTACCCTGTAGGCAGGAAGGGGGTAGAAGTGCCCGGTAGGCAGGAAGGGGGTAGAAGTGTCCGGTAGGCAGGAAGGGGGGTAGAAGTGCCCTGTAGGCAGGAAGGGGGGGTAGAAGTGTCCGGTAGGCAGGAAGGGGGTAGAAGTGGAGGCAGGAAGTGCCCGGGGGCAGGAAGGGGTAGAAGTGCCCGGGGGTAGGAAGGGGTGGGTGGTAGGAAGGGGTAGAAGTGCCCGGTAGGCAGGAAGGGGGTATAAGTGCCCGGTAGGCAAGGGGTTAAAGGGTAACTCCACCTTCGTGGGAAAATAATAACAGATAAAAAAAACAATGTAACGTGCTGTATCTGATTGCTACAAGAGCCAAATGTAATGTCATTAACTGAATGTTACTAAAATCAACCTTTCCTCCTCAATCTGCTCATTTTCTGGCCACCTGGAGGCGCTCTGTACACAGATGGTATATGGAGCACCCCCCCCCCCCCCCCACACACACACACACACACACACCCCACACAGATATGTCATTTCCTGCTTGTGTGATTGGCTCACTGATTTTCCCCGAGATACAAACCAGATTTTGGGCATCCCCTGCAACAACAATGTCATTTATGGTGAGATTCTCCCAATGGGTTAAAGTATAACTAGAGGCAAAACATTTTTTTTTTTACTTTTGGATGGAGTGGGGGGGATTAGGCCCCCTGTCAGTTTTTTTATTGCTGTCTGTGGCCCCGTCAGGGACATTCCCCTTTCTGTTTGTCCCGTTTACCATGATCATTGAAAATACAAAGAAAATCCCAAATTTTGGGTTGTCCCCAGAACAGGATTAGAGGGGAAATCTCCCAATGGGGACCCTAGTTCTGATGACAACCAGGGATTCCTTCACTTTGGAGGGATTTCCTCTCACTTCCTGTTTTGGCCACGGGACAGGAAGTGAAGGGAAATCTCCCCAATGGGGTGCAAAATACCTGACAGGAGTTATAACCAGGGGCGGACTGACCATTCCCAAAGCCCGAGGGCCCGGGGTCAGTAGGGGGCCCCATGAGATGCCCTTGGTACCTTTCATAGGCTTTTTTGGGTGTGGTTTGAGTGTGGGCCCGGGGCCCCATGAGTTGCCAGTCTGCCCCTGGGTATAACCCTCCCCCACTCCATCCAATCAGAAAAAACATTTAGCTTTTAGTTCTACTTAGAGAATAATTTTCCTGTATGGCTATGGGGACAGGAAGTGAAGGGAAATCTCCACAATGGGACACAGATGGTAAAAAAAGAAACAAGAAAAATCCTGAGCTGGGTAATAACCCTCCTTTAAGCCGGCCATACACGGGTCGATTTCTCAACGATCTTTTGTTTGTAAAATCAGACCTAAGAATAATCGGACGATTTTTTGCTCTGCTAGTGGGGCGATGGCACCGGCCAAATTTCGTGGTTCCTCCCTATTTTGTTTATCGGACATGTTGGAAAATGTTTGAAAAACGACCAATTTTCGAAATCATTGGTGGCACCGTCAGCTTACAGAACAAAGGACGTTTTTGATTTTCGATTGAAAAATCGTTCGGAATTTGACCCATATATGGCGTGCTTTACTCAGCAAGCTGATTGATAATGAAGAAGTCACTCCTGGTTCACTTTACACACAACAAACCGCGTTTTCATCGAAGAGCAGAAACAGGAATCTGCTACAACGTTTGTTACATACACTATATTACCCCCAGTATTGGCTGCCGGCCTTTCCACACACACATGCCCCCCACCTTTCAATATCGAGTTGGCCTTCCCAGTGACCTTTATGACCTCCCGTAGTCTGTAGGGTTCAATATCGAGTTGGCCCCGCCCTTTCCACGCACATGACCTTTAATGGCCCCCCAGTCTCAGTCCGTAGGGTTCAATATTGAGTTGGCCCCGCCCTTTCCACAACCTTTATGGCCTCCCAGTCTTAGTCCGTAGGGTTCAATATTGAGTTGGCCCCGCCCTTTCCACACACATGACCTTTAATGGCCCCCCACAGTCTCAGTCCGTAGGGTTCAATATTGATGACGCACATTTAATGGCCCCCCAGTCTCAGTCCGTAGGGTTCAATATTGAGTTGGCCCCGCCCTTTCCACACGACCTTTATGGCCTCCCAGTCTTAGTCCGTAAGGTTCAATATTGAGTTGGCCCCGCCCTTTGCACCTATAACAGCTTCAACTCTTCTGGGAAGGCCGTCCACAAGGTTTAGGAGGGTGTCTATGGGAAGGTTGGACCATTCTTCCAGAAGCACATTTGTCAGGTCAGGCACTGATGTCGGGGGAGGAGGCCTGGCTCACAGTCTCCGCTCTAATTCATCCCAAAGGTGTTCTATGGGGTTGAGGTCAGGACTCTGTGCAGGACAGTCAAGTTCCTCCACCCCAAACTGGCTCCTCCATGTCTTTATGGACCTTGCTTTGTCCACTGGTGGGCAGTCATGTTGGAACAGGAAGGGGCCATCCCCAAACTCTTCCCACAAAGTTGGGAGCATGAAAGTGTCCAAAATGTCGCCTTAAGAGTTCCCTTCACTGGAACTAGGGGGCCAAGCCCAATCCCTGAAAAACAACCCCACACCATAATCCCCCCTCCACCAAACTTTACTCTTGGCACAATGCAGTCAGGCAAGTACCGTTCTCCTGGCAACCGCCAAACCCAGAAACGTCCATTGGATTGCCAGACAGAGAAGCGTGATTGGTCACTCCAGAGAACACGTCTCCACTGCTCTAGAGTCCAGTGGCGGCTTGCTTTACACCAAGGCATCTGACGCTTTGCATTGCACTTGGTGATGGAAGGCTTGGATGCAGCTGCTCAGCCATGGAAACCCATTCCATGAAGCTCTCTACGCACTGTTGTTGGGCTCATCTGAAGGCCACACCAAGTTTGGAGGTCTTTAGCTATTGACTCTGCAGACAGTTGGTGACTTCTGCGCACTGTGCGCTTCAGCATGCGCTGACCCTGCCCTGTCATGTGACGTGGCTACCACTTGGTGGCTGAGTGGCTGTTGTTCCCAGTTGCTTCCACTTTGTTATAATCCCACTAACAGTTGAGCGTGGAACATTTAGTAGCCAGGAAATGTCACGGATGGACTTATTGCCCAGGTGGCCACCTATCACGGGACCACGCTTGGAGTCACTGAGCTCCTGAGAGCGACCCATTCTTTCACCAATGTTTGTAGAAGCAGTCTGCATGCCTAGGGGCTTGATTGTATACACCTGTGTCCATGGAGGGGATTGGAACACCTGAATCACATGATATGGAGGGGATTGGAACATCTGAATCACATGATATGGAGGGGATTGGAACACCTGAATCACATGATTGGGAGGGGATTGGAATACCTGAATCACATGATTGGGAGGGGATTGGAACACCTGAATCACATGATTGGGAGGGGATTGGAACACCTGAATCACGTGATATGGAGGGGATTGGAACACCTGAATCATATGATTTGGAGGGGATTGGAACACCTGAATCACATGATTGGGAGGGCGGGGCCAATACTTATGGCAATATAGTGTAGATCACCCAGAGGGGAGTTTTTGTTTTTCTCAACCAAAGTGGAGTTACTCTTTAAGGTTTCTCACAAAGCCGTGTTTGTTTCCTAACAGATGTCCTTAAAGTGTCAGAAGCTTTCTTCGGCTATGAGGGTCGCCATGGCCAATGACATCACAGGGGGTTACATAATGAATACAGGAGAGGTGATATTTATGGCTGCCGGTCAGATCGCAGCTGTCATAATTCTGGGGGTTATGGGGGCCGGGGGTGGATTGATTGATGTGGTTCTGTGGTTGAGTCTTGGGCAGCCGATAAAAGAGGCAACAAAACAGAAGATTTTCCTTTTAACCATTTGGACAGATGGAGAGGTGTGAAGACGTGAGTAGATGACACGTCTCTTGGGATAGTCTCCTGGGATGGTCTCCTGGGACTCTCTCCTGGGATCGTCTCCGGGGATGGTCTCTTGGGATCGTCTCCTGGGATGGTCTCTTGGGATGGTCTCCTGGGGTGGTCTCCTGGGATGGTCTCCTGGGATCGTCTCTTGGGATGGTCTCCTAGGATCCTCTCTTGGGATGGTCTCCTGGGATGGTCTCCTGGGATAGTCTCTTGAGATCGTCTCCTGGGATCGTCTCTTGAGATCGTCTCCTGGGATCGTCTCTTGAGATCGTCTCCTGGGATCGTCTCCTGGGATCGTCTCTTGAGATCGTCTCCTGGGATCATCTCCGGGGATCGTCTCTTGAGATCGTCTCTGGGATCGTCTCCTGGGATCGTCTCCTGGGATCGTCTCCTGGGACCACAGGAACAAAGGAAACTCCTGTTACCACCCAACACCCTCCACTGCCATCGCCTCCATGATGTCCTCTTCTATGCTGCATCTATCTCCGCTGCAAGACCACGCACAGATTAAGTGTTCGCAGTGGAGTGTGGTGCTCTCCGAACCGCGATCCATGTTCTGATTGCTTTTCAGAGGGCAGTTGACTGGCAGGGAGGAAGCATCCTCACCCTATAAAGCCACATCACTGTGCCACAATTGAATGCATTTGCAGAGTCGGCCTCATTGAACTGCAGGCACCCCCAGTTAAAAAGCACCGTGGGCGTGGCCAGGGGCGGACTGACCATTTGGAAACTCCGGCACTGCCCGAGGGCCCGGGGTCAGTAGGGGGCCCCATGAGATGCCCCTGGTACCTTTTTCATAGGCTTTTTTGAGTTTGGGCAAGGACACAGGGGCCCCATGATCCCCTATTGCCCGGGGGGCCCCATGAGTTGTCAGTCCACCCCTGGTCTGGACAGTGGTGATTGGCCCTGTGCTAATCACATGCACACCCAAAAAAAAAAAACCTCTCTAGCAATACACATCAAACTGAGCATGTGCACAATATGTCTTACCAAGGAGATAAGAGGGGGACACTGGAAGAAGGGGAGGATCAGAGGAGACAGGATCAAACAGCCTTTTTACACAAGGCGGAGGATTAACCCCTTAGGATCCCGCAGTGATTGCTTTGCCGCATCTACAGACTGATTGTACTGCGGCGGGTTTAGTGACACTTGAATGTCAGTGTAATATTTTATTTATAATATACATTTCTATTTGAAGTCTTTTTTTAAAATGTGAATCCCGTCAGCAGCAGGCAGGGAATGCCGAGCAAAAATAACAAGGAGGCGGCTATGAGTGGCCAACGCCATGTGCCTGAGCCTAAGGTATGATTCCCCTCCCCCACTCATGACTTCAGGGGGAAACAAACGTCCCCGTAGAAGGCTGCGTCGCCCTGTGTGCGATTTTCCATTCACCCAGTTCCATCCAAAGCATTTTATGGCTGAAAATTGCACCTAATTGTTCCCAGTCATCTTTTCATGTTATTCCAAGAATTCTCTGCGACGTCTCCTGGCGTCCCCCTGGCGGTGGAAGGGAATATGGCGGCCGTCGTTTCCCGATGGTGGGATGTTGGGACTGAGCCCATCCCTGGGAATGAGATTGGTGCATCACTGCGGTCTGGTGATCATTTACAGATAAACTGCGAGGCCCGTCATCTCCGCGGCATCTCACAGACGCAGGACCACGTGCTGCGCAGATGTGCGCCATAAACGCCCCCCGGAATGCTTTACTGCGAGTCCGGCTCCGCCAGCCATTCACGTCGCTGGTAAGAATTAACATACCTGATTCCCAGCGTGAACTTACTGTAGGAGACGAAGCTTTCATCTGCCAGGACACCGGAAAGCATGAGAAAAGGAAAAGCGAACGTCTAAAAGAGGAGAGATCCCAGGGTTCCCCCCCCCCTCCCTCCCCTGTACCACGTCGTTCAGCCGCATCTTATTATTTATTTATTTCAGGTACTTATATAGCGCCATCAATTTACCCCGCGCTTTACATATATATTGTACATTCCCACCAGTCCCCGCCCTCAAGGGGCGTACAATCCCACATGGAAGAGAAATATATTTGAAAAATATATTTGAAAAATATTCTTCCCAAATATATTAACCACCTCCCATCCGGCCCATGTATATAAACGGTCGGACGGTGGCAGCGCAGGGCCGGGTGGCCGTTTATAAACAACCTCCCCGCCCCCTGCTTGGTCGTGCTCCCTGGACACAGTGGAACACCAATCGTCGGACGGGACCTCTGTGCTCCCCGGGAAGGTGCGCACCGCGATCCAGACACAGTGGAACACAGATAGCTGTAATGGACCTCTGTGCGAGGTCCCGATCATGTGATCACTGATTGGCCAATCAGTGATCACATGCAAAGTAGTAGTAAGCAAGATGTCACTTGTGACATCATTGCTTACTACGTGTGAAATCTGCGAATGATCACAGAGATCACATGGTACAGGGCCATTCACAACAGCCTTGTACCATGTGACAAGCTGTGACCAATCACAGCTCACACAGTATTTCTCAATGGCTGCAGAAATGCAGACAGAGAGAAGGAGAAATTATTGCTTTTACAGCCTTTATGGGTGTAAAAGCAATCAGTGTAAAAAAAAAAAAAAAATCTTCATCACCCCCCACAAGTAGTACAGTGTCACCATGGTGATAGTGTACTGCTAGGGTGACAGTATGTAAAAAAAAAACATTAATAATATAGAAAAAAAAAAAAGTAAAAAAAAAAAAAAAGAAAATTATAATTTGTGGTTATAAACTAATTTGGGTTATTTTTTTTTTTACTAAAAAGATAACGGAATAAATTTTGGCCAAGATTTATGATGAAATATTATTTATTTGCAAAATTTTATAAGAAAAACACTATTTTTCAAAATTTTTAAACTTTTTTATTTACATAGCAGAAAAAAAAAAAAAAAAATCCCAGCGGTGAATAAATACCACCAAAATAAAGATTTATCTGTCTCAAAAAAATGCTAAAAATTTCATTTGGGTACAGTGTTGCATGACCGTTGCAATTGTCATTCAAAGTGTGATAGAGCTGAAAGCTGAAAGCTGAAAGCTGAAAATTGGCCTGGACAGGAAGGGGGGGAAGGGGGGGAAAGTGTCCGGACTGGAAAGGGGGGAAAGTGTCGGACTGGAAAAGGGGGGGAAAGTGTCCGGACTGGAAGGGGGGGAAGTGTCTGGACTGGAAGGGGGGGAAAGTGTCTGGAAGGGGGGAAAGTGTCCGGACTGGAAGGGGGGGAAAGTGTCCGGACTGGAAGGGGGGGAAAGTGTCCGGACTGGAAGGGGGGGAAAGTGTCCGGACTGGAAGGGGGGGAAAGTGTCCGGACTGGAAGGGGGTGAAAGTGTCCGGACTGAAAAGTGTCCGGACTGGAAGGGGGGGTGAAAGTGTCCGGACTGGAAGGGGGGGTGAAAGTGTCCGGACTGGAAGGGAAAGTGTCCGGACTGGAAGGGGGGGTGAAAGTGTCCGGACTGGAAGGGGGGGAAAGTGTCCTGGAACTGAAAGTGTCTCGGACTGGAAGGGGGGGGGGAAGTGTCCGGACTGGAAAGGGGGGAAAGTGTCCGGACTGGAGGGGGTGGTTTAACATATATTTGAAATGCTACAATTTTGGCCATATTCAATAATTTCAAAATAAATTTATATATATTATATATATATATATATATACAGTTGTGGCCAAAATTATTCAACCCCCACTGAAATTGAGTGTTTTGGCCAGTTTGGACATTGCTTTTGATCATTCAGTCATCTTGCTTACATTTACATTAAAGAGGCACTTGTAGGTCAGACAAATATAACATTAACAGTTATAATGAAATAACCACAAATGTCTTTTCTGTGCTCACAGCATTATCAGTTTTATTCAACCCCCAAGTGACATTCAATCTTAGTACTTAGTACAGCATCCTTTTACAGTTATAACAGCTTTTAAACGTGTGAAGCATAGCTTGACACAAGTGTCTTGCAGCGATCTACGGGTATCTTCGCCCATTCTTCATGGGCAAAGGCCTCCAGTTCAGTCACATTCTTAGGCTTGCGCACTGCAACTGCTTTCTTTAAGTCCCACCAGAGGTTCTCAATCGGATTTAAGTCTGGTGACTGCGATGGCCACTCCAAAATGTTCCAGCCTTTCCTCTGCAACCATGCTCTAGTGGACTTGGAGGTATGCTTGGGATCATTGTCCTGTTTTGAAAGGTCCAACGTCTCCCAAGCCTCAGGTGTGTGACGGACTGCATCACGTTTCCATCCAATATCTCCTGGTACTGAAGAGAATTCATGGTACTTGCACACGCTGAAGCTTCCCTGTACCTGCAGAAGCAAAACAGCCCCAAAGCATGATTGACCCTCCACCATGCTTCACAGTAGGCAAGGTGTTCTTTTCATCATAGGCCTTGTTCTTCCTCCTCCAAACATAGCGTTGATCCATGGGCCCAAACAGTTCTAATTTTGTTTCATCAGTCCACAGAACACTATCCCACAACTTTTGTGGTTTGTCCACATGGCTTTTGGCATACTGCAGTCGACTCTTCTTATTCTTTGGAGACAGCAAGGGGGTACGCCTGGGAGTTCTGGCCGGAGGCCTTCATTACGCAGTGTGCGTCTTATTGTCTGGGCTGAAACTTCTGTACCCACATCTGACAAATCTTTTCTCAGTTCCTCAGCAGTCACACGGGGACTTCTCTCCACTCTACGCGCTTCAGGTAGCGCACAGCAGTCGAAGTCAGCATCTTCTTTCTGCCACGACCAGGTAGCGTTTCAACAGTGCCCTTTGCCTTGAATTTGCGAATGATGCTTCCTAAGGTGTCTCTTGGTATGTTTAACATCTTTGCAATCTTCTTATAGCCATTGCCCTTCCTGTGAAGAGAAATCACCTCTTCTCTTGTCTTCCTGGACCATTCTCTTGCCTTCACCATGTTTGTAACCACACACAGTAAATGTCTAGAAGGAGCTGAGTATCACAGTCATTTTAAAGCTGCCTAATTGGTGCTTATTATGCTTGATTGCTGCTCGGTGACATCCACAGGTGTTTTCAATACCTGATGGAAAGCACCTGTATGAACCTCTGTTCTTCAGAGTGGTAGTCTTTAAGGGGTTGAATAATTGTGGCAATGAAGAAACCACATAAGAACCCATTTACTACTGTATTACATAAACAATTGATGTCATTTTAGTTGCATTTGGGTAGTTACAACGTCCTTGTAGGATTTGATTCTGAATACAATTCCAAATGTACACTTATAGTCCCTAAACCCCTTTACAGCATTGGGGGTTGAATAATTTTGGCCACAACTGTATATATACATACATACACATACATACACATTTATATTTATATTTGTAAAAATACTTTTTATATATTTTGTAATATATAAAAAACGCATTTCAACATACAGTATATACAGGAAATGTGTATTTGCTCCCCTCTGATGCTGAATGTTCGCCCCTCACACAGAAATGATCGGTCTAACAATGGAATGTTCGCCCCTCACACAGAAAACGATCGGTCTAACAATGGAATGTTCGCGCCCCTCACACAGAAATGATCGGTCTAACAATGGAATGTTCGGTGTAACACTGAGAGACAGAATACAACAACAAATTCAGCAGAAATGCGTCTAACAAATGATGACGGATCTGCATGTTCATGAGGGAAAGAAGGATTTGATCCCCTTCACAAAACATGACTTAGTACTTGGTGGCCAATTCCTTGTTGGCAATCACAGAGGTCAGACGTTTCCTGGAGTTGGCCCCCAGGTTCGCACACCTCAGGAAGGATTTTGGCCCACTCCTCTTTGGCAGATCCTCTCCAAGTCATTAAGGTTTGGTGGCTGACGTTTGGCAACTCAAACTTTCAGCTCCCTCCACAGATTTTCAATCGGATTGAAGGTCTGGAGACTGGCTAGGCCACTCCAGGACCTTAATGTGCTTCTTCTTGAGCCGCTCCTTTGTTGCCTTGGCCGTGTGTTTTGGGTCATTGTCATGCTGGAACACCCATCCACCACCCATTTTCAATGCCCTGGCTGAGGGAAGAAGGTTCTCACCCAAGATTTGAGGGTACATTGCCCCGTCCATCGTCCCTTTGATGCGGTGCAGTTGTCCTGTCCCCTTAGCAGAAAAACACCCCCAAAGCAGAATGTTTCCACCACCATGTTTTACAGTTGGGATGGTGTTCTTGGGGTCATAGGCAGCATTCCTCCTCCTCCAAACACGGCGAGTTGAGTTGATGCCAAAGAGCTGGATTTTGGTCTCATCTGACCACAACACTTCCCACCAGTCCTCCTCTGCATCATTCAGATGTTCAGTGGCAGACTTCAGACGGGCCTGGACATGGGCTTTCTTGAGCAGAGGGACCGTGCGGGCACTGCAGGATTTCAGTCCTTGTCGGCGTAGTGTGTTACCAATTGTTTTCTTGGTGACTGTGGTCCCAGCTGCCTGGAGATCATTGACAAGATCCTCACGTGTAGTTCTGGGATGATTCCTCACTGTTCTCATGATCATTGACACTCCACGAGGTGAGATCTTGCATGGTGCACCAGACCTAGGGAGACTGACACTTGTTTTGTGTTTCTTCCATTTGTGAATGATTGCACCAACTGTTGTCACCTTCTCACCAAGCTGCTTGGCCATAGTTTGGTAGCCCAGTCCAGCCTTGTGTAGGTCTACCATCTCTTGTCCCTGACATCCTTGGACAGCTCTTTGGTCTTTGCCATGGTGGAGAGTTTGGAATCTGATGGTTTGATTGCTCCTGTGGACAGGTGTCTTTTTTATACAGGTAACACAATGAGATTAGCAGCACTCCCTTTAAGAGACTGCTTCTAATCTCAGCTTGTTACCTGTATGAACGACACCTGGGAGCCAGAAATCCTGCTGAATGATAGGGGATCAAATCCTTACTTCCCTCATGAACATGCCCAGCCCCCCCCCCCCAGTTTGCCCCACCCCCGCAGTGCAGCAAGGTCCATCCTCTCCTTCCCACCGGCAGCTGCAAGCACACAATAGGATCCTTCAGGATGGAGAGTGGGGAAGGGTCCAGCAGTGGGGCATCCCCGGATGAATCCTGCTGAAGAACAAACTTGCCTATCCCTTAACTCATGCCAGAAGTGTAGGAATGTTCCCAATCCAGGAAAGCATCCATGGAGCAAGGAGCTGGAATCTTATCAGTACAGCAAAGACAATTTGCCTTACTGAACTAAAGGGTCTGTGAATCAGGTAGGAGTACCTAGCTTCAGGTCCCCTTAAGTTATTATTCCTGTCAGAGGATACCTTCTGCAAGAGACTAGAGTGTTCTGCCAACCGACAGTCCAGGGAAACACGGGGTCCTTCAACGACCTTCACCTGCAACACAAGGTCAGAGAGACTTGTACTCACAGCACCATCCAGCACACAAACCAGACTACAGATCCTGATGCAGGAAGGATTCTCATTCCTTCTGGGTGGTGAGAACCTTTGTGGTGTCCACCAATGTTCAAACCAGGAGGCCTACCCAAAGCAGAATCCTATGATGCAGAAGGAACCACCTGTTCTGGAAGACTAGACTGCAGCCCTAGAGATGATTGTTCTATGAGAGAAACCATCTGGATGTGAGAAGAAAAATCCTTACCAGCCACCTGATGGAAAGACAAAGCAGACACGCCAGGTACTACCTGGTCTATAGAGGCATATAAAGTATGTGAGACCACTCAGGAGCAGGATTGGTAAGAGATGAAGAGATGTCCCTGAGGGGAGGTTCCACCAACATCTAACACTCCTACAAGGGAGCAGAGAGGGGTAACTTCCAGTCTGATAACAAGGAGGTCTGAAAGTAGACATGCCATGGATCTAGCCAGTAAGGAAGTAGGTTGGTTACCATCTCCTGCAGTTCACAGACAATTCTCAGTGCTGAAACCTGACAAAGCCAGAACCGTCGGGACAGTAGGCCCTTCGTGGAGATGTTCACTAGGATCCATAATGCCTACTCTCTTCACAGGGGGTTGTTTGAGTGTTCCAAAATGGGGATGACAAGAAAAGACACCAGGCCATACACAAATAGAGTCAATGCCCTGAGAAGTATCAGGTGTGCATAGGTGAAACTGAAGATTCAGATCCCTATCTGGGTGAGGGACAGTCAAACTTGGTCCCAGTTGACCTAAAACGTGTCAAATCCAGCTGACCATACCAATTCATGTGGCCCTTGCACCTCTCCTGGAGCTGTGGCACTCCCCCCATCTCTGCTCCTGGCCTGTCTCAGTAGTCGGCAACAGAGCGGACAGAACTCCTCCACCAGATCCTGCTCTTATTATTTATTTCAGGTACTTATATAGCGCCATCAATTTTACACAGCGTTTTACAAATATTGTACATTCACATCAGTCCCTAACCCTCAAGGGGCGTACAATCTAAGGTCCCTCACCCTCAAGGGGCGTACAATCTAAGGTCCCTCACCCTCAAGGGGCGTACAATCTAAGGTCCCTAACCCTCAAGGGGCGTACCATCTAAGGTCCCTCACCCTCAAGGGGCGTACAATCTAAGGTCCCTCACCCTCAAGGGGCGTACAATCTAAGGTCCCTCACCCTCAAGGGGGCGTACAATCTAAGGTCCCTCACCCTCAAGGGGCGTACAATCTAAGGTCCCTAACCCTCAAGGGGCGTACAATCTAAGGTCCCTCACCCTCAAGGGGCGTACAATCTAAGGTCCCTATCTCACATTCATACATACACATACTAGGGACAATTTAGACAGGAGCCAATTCACCTACCAGCATGTCTTTTGGAGCGTGGGAAGAAACTGGAGTAGCTGGTGGAAACCCATGCAGGCACAGGGAGAACATGCAAACTCCAGGCAGGTTGTGCTGTGGTTGGGATTTGAACCAGCGACCCGAGTACTGCCAGGCAGAAGTGCTAACCATTTAGCAACTGTGCTGCCCACTTCTCAGTGCAGCCGCAGAGAAGCTCATCTCTGCCTCCCCCCATCTCAGCAGTTGGCAGCAGAGAGGAGAACAGAACTCCTCTTACAGATCCTGCACCTCTCTGTGCAGCCACAGCACCCCCTTGTCTCTGCCTCCCCAGGTCTCAGCATTCAGACTCTGGCAGCTGACTCCAGCCATCCTCTGGTCCTCCTCCAGACCCTGCACTTTCTGCGTACCAGCGCTGCCCCCAGCTTCTTCCCAGTAGCAGCACAAGCTACAGGGGGTGCACTGTGATGTAAGTGAGGGTGGGGAACTCAACATCTGATGTAATGGGGGGGGGGGGGTGCTCTGGACATCTAGTCTTACAGATACAAGTGGCCCTTTGAGGGCAACCATAATGCTGATGTGGCCCGCAATAACACCCCTGATCTAGGAGGTCAAAAGGTGAAAGGCAAGGACACTGAGGGGTATCAGGTACCACTGACAGCCTTAATTGACCCAAAGGAAGAGAATTTTTCTGAGGAAGAGAGTGGTGGGCCAAACGGCGTACAGCTCCAGAGGGACTGGAGTAAAGGGTCCAGCAAAAGATTGGTTGAAGAAAATACATTCATCCTCCTTGGACACTACAACAAACTGAGGCATGCTGGGTAGGAAAGGAGACTATCCTGGGCTGGTCTAAAATTCTTTTGTTTGCCAGTTTCCAATCCTCCTGTAGGAGACAATATATTCCAACAGTACCTGGGCAGCACAGTGGGTAAGTAGTTAGCACTAGGCTCATCGGTTCAAATTCCAACCATGGCACCACCTGCATGGACTCTGCATGTTCTCCCTGTGCCTGTGTGGGTTTCCCCCGGGTACTCCAGTTTTCCTCCCAAATTCCAAAGACATGCTGGGGGGTTAATTGACTCCTGTCTAAATTGGCCCCAGTCTGTGTATGTGTGAATGTGAGTTAGGGCCCTTAGATTGTACGCTCCTCGGGGGCGGGGACTGATGTGAATGTACAATATATATGTAAAGTGCTGAATACATTGACGATGCTAATAAATAAATAATATCTATGCTACTCAATGGATGAGAAAGAAATATTACTCGTGACATCTACAAATTTCCAGGACCCACCATCCACTGTGCAGACTTCATAAAGTATTCAGACCCTTTGCAACAACACTTGAAATTTAGCTCAGGTACCTCCCGTTTCTCTCGATAGTTGCTGAGATGTTTCTACACTGTGATTGGAGGCCACCTGTGGTAAATTCCATTGATTGGACAGGATTTGGAAAGGCACAATCCTCTCTATAAAAGGCCTCACAGCTGACAATGCATACTGTGTAGCGCCCCTCAAGTTTAGCTAGGGGGAGCTAGTTATTTTAGGTGGAGGCTGAGTGGTGGCCTGGGATGAATCAGCCTGGGCGTGAGTCAGCCAAGCTATTTTAGGTCAGGGCTGAGGGCTCTGCAGGTCAGTTCCCTGATACCAACCCCTGCTCTAGAGGCTGGGGATGTTTCTAGAAGTCAGTGGGTGGGGGTGATAAGGAGCTGATCTGCATACTTGGCCAATCCCCAAGCAGGAGGCTTGGCATGGGGCCAGGACAACCCTTGAGTATGAGAGAGCTTGTCACGTACCTGGTTGGGGAGCCTGACGTGGAGAGAAGGCGTCCTCTTATGACTCCCGCTCGGAGCCCCTGATAGTGGAAACAGAGGGCAAAGCGTCAGGAGTGGCACGAGTGCCGGGTAGATCTGGATCTGGCGACAGATGAAGACCCAAGGGATTCGGATGCAGGCCCGGTGCGGATGCAGGAACGTAAGTGCAGCAGCAGGCAGGTATGGCGACAATCAGGATGCAGACTGGGGACTGCCGTGGATGCGGCAGCAGGCAGGTGTGGTAGCGACCAGGATGCAGGCCGGGTACAGGACTGTGGGTGCAGCAGCAGGTAAGTATAGCGGTGACCAGGATGCAGGCTAGGTGCAGGACCATGAGTGCAGCAGCAGATAAGTATTTGCAGCAGAGTCAGACAAGCCGGGTCAGGATCAAATGAGCAAATCAAGTACAAGGGAGCAGGCAAGCGGATAGTCAGGGACAGCCGGGGTTGATGCAGGCAGAGTTCTTTCTTAGTCAGGGTCAGATCAGGATACAGGCAACAGAATCAGGTTATGGAGTGCAGGACGTTAGAGACCAGAAGGCATTGATTACAATGTATTGCAGGTTTAAATAGCCCACCTTGCGGAGACGTGTACGCTCCTGCGCATGCGTGCCCGCATGCTCCCACGCATGCGCACTCTCGCACCTCCACAGCTTGAGGGGATCCCTTGCCATCGCACAGCTGCACAGCGGCAGGATCCCTGACAGAGCCTAATCAGCATGAGGAGTAGGTGGAAGATGGAGTGAAGGCTGGAGTGTGGACCTGGGAGGGGGCCTACCTACAGGCTGGTGCTGGACAAGGGAGTCTCCACTGTACCAGAGTCTTCCAGGAAGGACAATTTGAACAGCAGGGAAGGAGCCAGCCCAGCAAAAGGTCTGAAGGCCGCCACCAATCCACTATCAGGAAGGACAATGTGAGTACTCTTACACCCCCTGGGCTGGATAAGGGGAGAGGGCAGTCAGGTAGAGAACCCAACTAGCTCCTCATCTGGGTCTGTGTTCTTAAGTTGGCAGTTTCTGGGCCCCCTTGCCCAGGATACCCTCAGACAGCTGGGTGAAGAGGAGGATTCATCTGGGGTCTGAGGAGGTACACCAGAGAGCAGAAGTGATCTCAGAGGAGAGACTATTCTGTCCATACCTGTATATAGTTGCTAAGGAGTTGTTCTTGAGTTTGCAGTTTCCTTGGGCATCCCATGTACCCCCCAACCCCATCCAAGTTCAATACCCCTTAATAAAACCAAAAAACCAAGCTCAAGGACTGTTTACTGACTCCAGTGTGCAAGTGTTGTTGCCTGGCTTTGCAGAGCTTTAGGGGGACTCAAAACTCAGTAACTCCTAAGGGGGGTTATGCTACACTGTATCAGAGCAAAAGTCATGAGGTCAAAGGAACTTCCTGTAGAGCTCAGAGACATAATTATTTCAAGGCACCTAAATCTGGGGAGGGCTAAAAAAACATTTCTACCTCACTGAAGGTTCCCAAGAGGACAGCGGCCTGCATAAATCTCAAATGGAAGAGGGTTGGCACAACCAGGACTCTTCCAAGAGCTGGTCACCCGGGCCAAACTGAGCACTCGGGGGAGAAGGGCCTTAGTAAGAGAGGCGACCAAGAACCCGATGGTCAGCTCCAGAGATCCTGTGTGTAGATGGGACATAGTTCCAGAAGGACCACCATCACTGCAGTACCTACACCCATCTGGGCTTTATGGCAGAGTGGCCGGAGGGAAGCCTCTCCTCAGTGCAAAACACATGAAAGCCTGCTTGGAGTTTGGGGTCTGAATACTTTATGAATGCACTGTACCTTCACACCCAGGTCCTCCTAGACCTCTCATAAAAGCGGTGCCAAGCAAGATGACATCTCAGGGTCAAACAAGCTTCTGTTCCTGGGTGCCCTTTGAAAGGTGTTGGTGAGAAGTGACGGCTTTCATTTCCCTCCATATATTTATTTATCTTGAGCCCAGAGAGTGGCCTCTTCATGAATGATAAAGCAAGTGTGAGCGAACAGAGGGGCTCATTGTCACCCACCGGGACAGAGGGGCTCGTTGTCACCCGCCGGGACAGAGGGGCTCGTTGTCACCCGCCGGGGTTATGTATTAAGGCTCCCAGTCTGGCAGGCTATAGTCAATAAACTTCAACTTCCTTCACCTACATTATAAATGACCCCATAAAGAGTTCCTTCTGCAATGTGAGGGCCCAGAAACACCTCCAGTACGTTGGAGGAGGAGGAGGAGGTCCTACACAAGTGCAATTTTGTAGAAGAAGACGATTACTGATTCCTGAAAATCTGATGACTCTATTCTCACTTCAAAAGCTCCAAGTCCTCAGCCCCCCATCCCCCCCCCCAATGTGTACCTTTTCTCTGCCGGTTATAAACGGATCTGAGAAGCTGCTGTTTATTATTGTATTTGGTTCAGACACGCGTGGAGTCCGCACTTTCTGGAATGCGTACAAGTTTATTTTTCCGTGCTGAGGATCTGGATCGGTTACATTTCTGTGATGTCACAAAAAATTACAATGTCTTCAGATGATCTCAGAAACGTCTGACCCAGATATCTGACCGTGGAGAAGACACAGCGCATCGGGTTCTGCTGGAAACAAAGGAGTAGTCGCAGGGGGCTTATGGGGGGTGTCAGCCATCCCGACATTAAAGTGATATTGAAGATTTGTTTTAAATAACAAACATGCCATACTTACCTGCTCTGTGTAATGGCTTTGCACAGAGCAGTCCCTGATCCCCCATTAGTAGTTCCCCCAGCTCTGCTGATCCTCCATCAGTAGTAACCCCCTGCTCTGCTGATCCCCCATCAGCAGTATCCCCCTGCTCTGCTGATCTCCCATCAGTAGTAACCCCCAGCTCTGCTGATCCCCCATCAGTAGTAACCCCCAGCTCTGCTGATCCCCCATCAGTAGTAACCCCCAGCTCTACTGATCCCCCATCAGTAGTAACCCCCAGCTCTGCTGATCCCCCACTCAGTAGTAATCCCCAGCTCTGCTGATCCCCTGCTCAGTAGTAATCCCCAGCTCTGCTGATCCCCCAACCAGTAGTAACCCCCAGCTCTGCTAATCCCTCATCAGTATTAATCCCCAGCTCTGCTGGTCCCTCACTCAGTAGTAACCCCCAGTTCTGCTGATCCCCCGCTCAGTAGTAACCCCCAGTTCTGCTGGTCCCTCGCTCAGTAGTAACCCCCAGCTCTACTGATACTGATTTCAATGGACCAGATGCTCATCAAAAGTGCAGGTTTCACACTGGCTACAATATCACAACCATTGATTGGTGTTTAATAAAATATTGCCCAGGTGTGTGTGTGGGGGTGGGGGGGTGCAAAAATGAATTATGTTGGACAGGACCTGCCATATACAGTCATGGACGAAAATCTTGCCCCCCCCACCTGCATTTCTGTCAGATAACGCACCACTTCAGCCAGAAAATTGTTGCAATGACAAATGTTTTGGAATTCTCATTGTATTTCTTTGGTTTGTATTGGTGACACAAAAAAAGTGCAGAAACAAAAACCCAAATCTGACACATTCCACGCAAAACCCCAAAAAATGGATTGGACAAAATTATTGGCACCCTCCATGTAATATTTGGTGGCACACCCCTTGGAAAAAAATAAGTGAAATCCATGGCTTCCTGTAACCATCAATGAGTTTCTTCCACCTCTCTACTGGAATTTTATGTCACTCTTCTTTCCTAACTCCTCCAGGTCTCTCAGATTGGAAGGTTCCTTTTCCCAACTGCTGGTCTGAGATCTCTCCACAGGAGCTCTATGGGATGGAGATCTGGACTCATCGCTGGCCAGTTCAGTCCTCTCCAGCACTTTGTTTGAAATCGTTTCTGGGGACTTTTTGCCGTGTGCTTTAGGTCATTGTCCTGCTGGAAGACCCATGACCTCTGACATTGGAGACCCAACTTTCAGACACCGGGCCCTACATTGCAGCCCAGAACTCTTTGGTAATCTTCAGATTTCATAATGCCATGCACACAGCCAAGACATCCAGTGCCTATAGCAGCAAAGCAACCCCAAAATTTCAGTGACCCCCCCACCATGTGTGATTGGAGGGACTGGATTCTTTTCTTTAAAGGCCTCGTTGCTTTTTCTGAAAACAGTAGAATGATAGACTTTACCAAAAAGCTGCCATTATGTTTTATCTGTCCACAGCACGTTCTCCCAGAAGGGTTTTGGCTTCCTCAGGCACGTTTTGGCAACTTCCAATATTTTTCTGTGTCAGCAGTGGGGTCCTCCTGGGTCTCCTACCATATTTCTGTGTCAGCAGTGGGGTCCTCCTGGGTCTCCCACCATATTTCTGTGTCAGCAGTGGGGTCCTCCTGGGTCTCCTACCATATTTCTGTGTCAGCAGTGGAGTCCTCCTGGGTCTCCAACCATATTTCTCTGTCAGCAGTGGGGTCCTCCTGGGTCTCCCACCATATTTCTGTGTCAGCAGTGGGGTCCTCCTGGGTCTCCTACCATATTTCTGTGTCAGCAGTGGGGTCCTCCTGGGTCTCCTACCATATTTCTGTGTCAGCAGTGGAGTCCTCCTGGGTCTCCTACCATATTTCTGTGTCAGCAGTGGAGTCCTCCTGGGTCTCCCACCATATTTCTGTCAGCAGTGGGGTCTTCCTGGGTCTCCTACCATATTTCTGTGTCAGCAATGGGGTCCTCCTGGGTCTCCTTCCATAGCGTCCCTCTTCATTCAGATGGAGACGTATAGTGCGAGTGGACACAGTTGTCCCCGGTGCCTGAAGGTCGGCTTGGATTTGTCTGGCAGTTGATTGAAGGTTCTTTATCCAACATTCCAACAATCCTTCGTTGCAATCTTTGATCAATTTTTTTCTTTTGTCCACGTCCAGGGAGTTTAGCTACAGTGCCATGGGCTGGAAACTTCTTGACAATGTTGGGCACAGTGGACACAGGAACATGAAGATCTCTGGAGATGGATTTGTAACCTTGAGATGGTCCATGCTTTTCCACCATTTTTTTATTTCAGACAATTCTTTGCTGCTCTTTCTCTCCTCCATGCTCCATGCGGCACACAGAGACACCCAACAGAAAGGTGGAGTCCGTGTGTCACCATTGTCCCCGGTTGTCGGTGGGATTTCTATGTTGTCAGTGCCTGTTCATGGATACGGGGAGATTAATGACAAAATACAGGAATGTCAGACTTAAATGTAATGTAATTATTTCTTACCATTTTCAGGTGTCAATCATTTTGTCCATTTTTGGGGTTTTGCATGGAATGGGTCAGATTTGGCTTTTTGTTTCTCCACCTTTTTGTGTCACCAATACAAACCAAAGAAAGAAACATGAGAATGCCGAAACATTTGTCATTATGGCAATTTTCTGGGTTAAGCGGTGCGTTATCTGACAGAAATGCGGGGGGAGGGGGGGGGGCAAGATTTTTGGCCATGACTGTATATGGACAGCGCACACATCGGTCATTCTCTTTAGAAATTAATGTAAAAACACAATAATTTTAGCAACTTCCAGATGCAAATGAGTCTTCAGCAGGGGCGGACTGACAACTCATGGGGCCCCCGGGCAATAGGGGATCATGGGGCCCGTGTCCTTGCCCAAACTAAAAAAAGCCGAAGAAAAATGTACCAGAGGTATCTCATGGGGCCCCCTACTGACCCCGGACCCTCGGGCAGTGCCCGAGTTTCCAAATGGTCAGTCCGCCCCTGATCTTCAGTCTTCGGGAGTATGTGGTCCGTGAATGCAATGGGCACCCCCCCCCCCCCATGTCAGCTGGCAGATATACAACATAGGATATTATATAGAATAGTGTTCACATTACCCGAGAAGCAGCTTTATGGGTGGATTATACATTATATTGATAGAGGGAGAAGTCTGTCTTCTGGTGAAAAAAACTCAGCAGCTGATCAGCAGCTTCCAAGTCAAAGTTTCGTTCAATGGACACAGTGCGCCCCCAACTGGCTGCTAATAATATTACAAGTGTCAGTGGATGTGTGACCAATCGGAAGTTCTGCCCCAGAGACTAAAGCCGTATTAAACCCAAAACAAACATTTATTATATTGCAGCTTACCAATTCTTAGATGTGGCGGCTGCATTCATTTTCTTTCTTCTATTTTCATCTGGTGATCTAGCCGGTAAGTCTGTTTTTCAACAGGAAAGCACTCTTGCAGTTACAGGGATGATGCAAACCATTTACCACCGGCAGGGGTGCCTTCAATGATCAGCTTTTATTTATTCGTGTAAAACCTTTATACCAGAAGGAAACTAACTGATCATAAGGTGTGAGCTGGAGGTTGGAATCGATTTGTTAGTGTATCTAAATTTGTTAGTACATAACACTCCCCTCTCCCGAGACTGCTGTCTAAAGGTTCCCCCTTTGCTCCTTCCTCCAGAGTGCGGGGTGCTCTAATACAGGAGGTGTGTTACTGGCCAGATCACCAGGTGAAAACATAGGGGAAAAAAGCCTAAATAAAGAAAACTAATGGAGCCGCCACATCTGATTGGTAAGCTGCAATATACACTATATTGCCAAAAGTATTGAGTGCTCCAAATTATGTGATTCAGGTGTTCCAATCCCCTCCATATCAACTGATTCAGGTGTTCCAATCCCCTCCCAATCATGTGATTCAGGTGTTCCAATCCCCTCCATATCATGTGATTCAGGTGTTCCAATCCCCTCCATATCAACTGATTCAGGTGTTCCAATCCCCTCCCAATCATGTGATTCAGGTGTTCCAATCCCCTCCATTTCATGTGATTCAAGTGTTCCAATCCCCTCCATGGACACAGGTGTATACAATCAAGCCCCTAGGCATGCAGACTACTTCTACAAACATTGGTGAAAGAATGGGTCGCTCTCAGGAGCTCAGTGACTCCAAGCGTGGTCCCGTGATAGGTGGCCACCTGGGCAATAAGTCCATCCGTGACATTTCCTGGCTACTAAATATTCCACGCTCAACTGTTAGTGGGATTATAACAAAGTGGAAGCGACTGGGAACAACAGCCACTCAGCCACCAAGTGGTAGGCCACGTCACATGACAGGGCGGGGTCAGCGCATGCTGAAGCGCACAGTGCGCAGAAGTCGCCAACTGTCTGCAGAGTCAATAGCTAAAGACCTCCAAACTTGGTGTGGCCTTCAGATGAGCCCAACAACAGTGCGTAGAGAGCTTCATGGAATGGGTTTCCATGGCCGAGCAGCTGCATCCAAGCCTTCCATCACCAAGTGCAATGCAAAGCGTCGGATGCCGTGGTGTAAAGCACGCTGACACTGGACTCTAGAGCAGGGGAGACATGTTCTCTGGAGTGACCAATCACACTTCTCTGTCTGGCAATCCGATGGACGTGTCTGGGTTTGGCGGTGGCCAGGAGAACGGTACTTGCCTGACTGCATTGTGCCAAGTGTAAAGATTGGTGGAGGGGGGATTATGGTGTGGGGTTGTTTTTCAGGGATTGGGCTTGGCCTCCTAGTTCCAGTGAAGGGAACTCTTAAGGCGACATTCTGGACAATTTCATGCTCCCAACTTTGTGGGAAGAGTTTGGGGATGGCCCCTTCCTGTTCCAACATGACTGCCCACCAGTGCACAAAGCAAGGTCCATAAAGACATGGAGGAGCCAGTTTGGGGTGGAGGAACTTGACTGTCCTGCACAGAGTCCTGACCTCAACCCCATAGAACACCTTTGGGATGAATTAGAGCGGAGACTGCGAGCCAGGCCTCCTCCCCCGACATCAGTGCCTGACCTGACAAATGTGCTTCTGGAAGAATGGTCCAACCTTCCCATAGACACCCTCCTAAACCTTGTGGACGGCCTTCCCAGAAGAGTTGAAGCTGTTATAGCTGCAAAGGGCGGGGCCAACTCAATATTGAACCCTACGGACCAAGACTGGGGGGTCAATAAATGTCATGTGCGTGGAAAGGGCGGGGCTAACTCAATATTGAACCCTACGGACTAAGACTGGGGGGCTATTAAAGGTCATGTGCGTGGAAGGGCCAGCGGTCCAATACTTGGGGCAATCTAGTATAATATATCTTCGGTTTTGGGTTTATTTCTGCTTTAATGAGTGTGATGAGATTTCACTTTGCAAAAAATAAGAAAAAAGAATTAGATTGTAAGCTCCCAGGATCAGGGCCCTCCTATCCCTCTTGTATTGATCTGTATTGTTGCTGTATTGTCTCCTGTTATATTTTAAAGCGCTGAGCAAACTGTTGGCGCCATAAATCCTGTATAATAATATTGCTGGTTGCATGTGATTGGATGATGGAAGTCAGCAGAGGTTCCTCTCATTCACCAAGGCAGCACAGTGGCTAAATGGTCAGCACTTCCACCTGGCAGTACTCGGGTAGTTGGTTCGACTCCCAACCATGGCACCACCTGCCTGGAGTTTGCATGTTCTCCTTGTGCCTGTGTGGGTTTCCTCCGGGTACTCCGGTTTCCTCCCACACTCCAAAGACATGCTGATAGGTGAATTGGCTCCTGTCTAAATTGTCCCTAGTATGTGTATGTATGAATGTGAATTAGGGACCTTAGATTGTACACTCCTCGGGGGCGGGGACTGATGTGAATGTACAATATATATGTAAAGCGCGGCATAAATTGACGGCGCTATTTATGTACCTGAAATAAATAAATAAAATTCCCCAAGCTCTGGGAATAAGTGAACTGTTTGCCTTCGGTAAACCAACCTCATGATCTGGGAGAGAGAAGAGCCGAGAACGGACAGGAGCGATTAGGATTTGTTCTCCGGGAGGTACAAATGGAAATCGATTCGTCTCAACAGATGTTTTATGAACCAGTAGCGATTGTAACAATCTTTATTGAATGATAGAGCGACACGAGTGCACACTTCACATTCGTCACATTCCTTCCGCTACATTACAGAAAATGTAACATTGTAAATGAATTCTATGTTCCGGATCAAAGAACACTTTCCTTAAAATGATGAACGCGACCATTTACAGGATCCATATTGGGAGTATTCGGCTCGGTTCACACTGCCACGCCTGAGACCCCAAGTCACATGACATGTGAGACCCCAAGTCACATGACATGTGAGACCCCAACTCAGTCAATGAGAGCCGCCTGCATTAGCACCACAGAAGTCACTCCGACTTCAGAAAAGGTTCCTGTGCTACTTCAAGGCGACTTCCATCCAACTTGTGCCCATAGACTTTAATAGCTTCCTGACCACCCTATAGCAGAAATACTACTACAGGGCGGCACGGGTGCGCAAAATCACATATATATATACGTAATTTTGCATTTCTGGGTAGGAGGCGCAAGAGCCGCGCATGCGCGCTACCTACGCTGCCTTTTCGCGGTCGCAGCTGTCAATCACTGGGCCCCGGCTGGTAATTACTCGCCAGCTCCCAGTGATTTCCAACGATCACCAACGTTTTGTTTACTAACATTCCTCCTCCCTGTCGGCTCGGGCACACTGCACAGCACAGCCATCCAGAGCAGTGTGAGTACAGTGAAACACACAGACCCCGCCCCCTAGTAAAACACACACAGGTAACCCTTTGATCGCCCCTCACATTAACCCCTTCCTGCCCAGTGCCATTAGTACAGTGTCAGGGCTGTTTTTTTAGCACTGATCACTGTATTGGTGTCACTGGGGATGTCAGTGACACCAAGTGAGTTCCCCCCCCTCCAGTGTCAGAATGTCCACCGTAGTCCCGCTATAAGTCACTGATCGCCGCCATTACTAATAAAAATACAAAAAAAACTCCCAGCATCTATCCCGCCATTTGTAGACGCGATAACTTTCACATAAACCAATTAATTTACGCGTATCGGGATATTTTTTGGCAAAGACACGGAGCGGGAGACATTTTGGCCTAAATTTGCCGAATTTTGTTTTTTTTTACTGGACGTGTTTAATAGCAAAGTCAAAAATATTGTTTTTTTTTTCAAAATTGTAGGTTTTTTTTTTTTATAACACAAAAAATGAAAAACTGCACTATTTGTGGGGAAAAAGGATGTAAATCTCATTTGGGTGCGGCATTGCACAACCGCGCAATTGTCAGTTAAAGTAATAGTGCCACAACACATAAAAATGGCCTGCTCAGGAAGGGGGGGGGGATCCTCTGGAGGGTGAGGGTTAATAGCAAAAAGTCAAAAATATACAGTTTTTTTTTCTCAAAATTGTCACTTTTTTTTTTTTATAATGCAAAAAAAAAAAAAAAAAAAAACGCACAGGTGATCAAATACCACCAAAAGAAAGCTCTATTCCTGGGAAAAACAGGACGCCAATTTCATTTTGGTGTCATGTTGCATGACCACGCAATTGTCAAAGTAACAGCGCCGTAATGCAAAAATGGCCTGGTCAGGAAAGGGGGGGGGGGGGGGGGGGTTAATAGCAAAAAGTAAAAAAATATAGTTTTTTTTTCTCAAAATTGTCGGTCTTTTTATTATTTTTAGAACACAAAAAAATAAAAAAACACACAGGCGATCAAATACCACCAAAAGAAAGTTCCATTTGTGGGAAAAAAGGACATAAATGTCATTTGGGTGCAGCGTTGCATGACTGCGCAATTGTCAGTTAAAGCAGCGCAGTGACGTATCACAAAAAATGGCCTGGTCAGGAAGATGGGGGGGGGGATCCTATCCTCTGGAGGAGGGGCGAATCCTGCGGAGGGGGGGAAAGCCTCTGGAGGATTTATCCTCTGGAAGGGGGGGGGGGAAATCCTCTGGAAGGGGGGGGGGGAATCATGTGGAGGTGTGGGGATCCTCTGGAGGGGGAGGGGAATCCTCTGGAGGTGTGGGGATCCTCTGGAGGGGAATCCTGTGGGGGGGGGGGAATCCTCTGGAGGGGGGAATCCTGTGGAGGTGTGGAGGGGAGGGGGGATTCCTGTGCATGGGGGGGAATCCTCTGGAAGGGGGGGAATCCTGTGGAGGTGTGGATCCTCTGGAGGGGAATCCTGATGAGGGGGGAATCCTGTGGAGGTGTGGGGATCCTCTGGAGGGGAATCCTGTGGGGGGGGGGGGGGGGAAAATCCTCTGGAGGGGGGGAATCCTGTGGTGTGGAGGGGGGGGGAATCTTCTGGAGGGGGGGGGGGGGGGATTCCTTTGGAAGGGGGGGAATCCTGTGGAGGGGGGGATCCTCTGGAGGGGGAGGGGAATCCTGTGGGGGGGGGAATCCTGTGGAGGGGGGGAGAGTGTCACCTCCAAGTCGGATCCTCGTCTATATTGATGCGATTTGGATCTGGCATAGCCGGATTACCCAGCATTCCCTGAAAGTCACTTCCAAGTCACATCGGGTCGCATCAAAGTAGCAGTCAAGTCGCCGTTTAAGCCGCTGCAGAGTAAACTTCATCTATGTTCTCACTACTGTGACCCAAAAGTCGCGTGACTTTGTCAGACTATTTTGATGCGACTCCCAGGGAATGCTGGGTAATCTTCCTGTAATGCCGGATCCGAATCACATCCATATAGATGAGGATCCGACTTGGAGGCGACTTCATTAAAGTCTATGGGCACAAGTCGGATGGAAGTCGCCTTGAAGTAGCACAGGAACCTTTTCTGAAGTCGGAGCGACTTCCGTGGTGGTAATGAAGGCGGTTCTCATTGACTGACACGGGATCTCACGTGTCATGTGACTTGGGGGGGGCTCACACGTTGGATCCCACGTCTCGGCAGTGGAGTCATCAGGACTCAGAACTCACATCTAGAACATTGTGTTCTACTCCATTCAAGAATTATAATGGGGGAAATGTGAGCTTGTATCCAAGGCCTCGTCCATGCGCGGGCGTACGACATCGCAGGCCTATGTGAGGGCCGCCTTTATTCCATGCATCCCTGTGCAGGCGGCCCCATTCATGTCACTTGGGATGCAGCGGCTGCAGATATAATCATCTGGCGCCCAGTGTGATGTCAGTGCAGGTGAATGGCTGCCAACATTCCCTGTCTGTATTTGGGGCCCTGCACCCGCACTGATGTCATATTCAGAGCAGCGTCTGTGTCTCTGCAGCCCCATGGGGGTACACACAGCCCCCCCGGCGTACACTGTACTATGCCCCGTGTGAATGAAGCCGAAGGATACATTCACACCGGTGAATTAGGGCAGTGCAGATCCTGGTGATTCCGGGTGCAGTTGGGACCGGCGAGGCGCAGCCACCGCTACAATGACAGTTTATTGGCGGCCGCAGATCTTCGTGGCTCTCTGCGCAGCCATTGGTTCCCTGTGCTGGACACACATCGCCGGGGTGAATGTACACTAACAGATCATAGGTGGGAGGAGGGAATCATACGACTCGATTCCATAGATCACTCAGGGAAGGCCTCGGATCCATCCTTACACCTCCTCCAGGAGTACAGAGGAGTCCAGTGTGAGGCACCAGCTGAGCCCAACGTACAAAGCATGATGGGAAGTCCGCTCAGAGAAAGGGATCCACAATCTAGGAATGAGAACACTCCTGCGAAAGGGATCCAGTCCGCGAACGCTCAGAGAAAGGGATCCCGTCCGAGAACGCTCCGCGAAAGGGATCCCGTCCGTTCAGAGAAAGGGATCCTATCCGCTCAGAGAAAGGGATCCCGTCTACATCCGCTCAGAGAAAGGGATTCACAATCTATGAATGAGAAACACTCCTGCGAAAGGGATCCCGTCCGCAAACGCTCCGAGAAAGGGATCCCGTCCGCAAACGCTCCGAGAAAGGGATCCCGTCCGCAAAACGCTCCGAGAAAGGGATCCCGTCCGCACAAACGCTCCGAGAAAGGGATCCCGTCCGCAAACGCTCCGAGAAAGGGATTCACAATCTATGAATGAGAACACTCCTGCGAAAGGGATCCCGTCCACAAACGCTCAGCGAAAGGGATCCCGTCCGCAAACGCTCCGAGAAAGGGATCCCGTCCGCAAACGCTCCGAGAAAGGGATCCCGTCCGCAAACGCTCCGAGAAAGGGATCCCGTCCGCAAACGCTCCGAGAAAGGGATCCCGTCCGCAAACGCTCCGAGAAAGGGATCCCGTCCGCAAACGCTCTGAGAAAGGGATCCTGTCCACTCAGAGAAAGGGATTCACAATCTATGAATGAGAACGCTCCGCGAAAGGGATCCCGTCCGAGAACGCTCCGCGAAAGGGATCCCGTCCGAGAACGCTCAGAGAAAGGGATCCCGTCCGAGAACGCTCAGAGAAAGGGATCCCGTCTGCTCAGAGAAAGGGATCATATCCGTTCAGAGAAAGGGATCCACAATCTATGAATGAGAACACTCCTGCGAAAGGGATCCCGTCCGCAAACGCTCAGCAAAAGGGATCCCGTCTGCAAACACTCAGAGAAAGGGATCCCGTCCGCAAAAGGGATCCCGTCCGAGAATGCTCAGAGAAAGGGATCCCGTCCACTCAGAGAAAGGAATTCACAATCTATGAATGAGAACACTCCTGCGAAAGGGGGATCCCGTCTGCAAACGCTCAGAGAAAGGGATCCCGTCCGCAAACGCTCCGAGAAAGGGATCCCGTCCGCAAACGCTCCGAGAAAGGGATTCACAATCTATGAATGAGAACACTCCTGCGAAAGGGATCCCGTCCGCAAACACTCAGCGAAAGGGATCCCGTCCGCAAACGCTCCGAGAAAGGGATCCCGTCCGCAAACGCTCCGAGAAAGGGATCCCGTCTACATCCGCTCAGAGAAAGGGATTCACAATCTATGAATGAGAACACTCCTGCGAAAGGGATCCCGTCCGCAAACACTCCGAGAAAGGGATCCCGTCCGCAAACGCTCCGTGAAAGGGATCCCGTCCGAGAATGCTCAGAGAAAGGGATCCTGTCCACTCAGAGAAAGGGATTCACAATCTATGAATGAGAACGCTCCGCGAAAGGGATCCCGTCCGAGAACGCTCAGAGAAAGGGATCCCGTCCGAGAACGCTCCGCGAAAGGGATCCCGTCCGAGAACGCTCCGCGAAAGGGATCCCGTCCGAGAACGCTCCGCGAAAGGGATCCCGTCCGAGAACGCTCCGCGAAAGGGATCCCGTCCGAGAACGCTCCGCGAAAGGGATCCCGTCCGAGAACGCTCCGCGAAAGGGATCCCGTCCGCAAACGCTCCGAGAAAGGGATCCCGTCCGAGAATGCTCAGAGAAAGGGATCCTGTCCACTCAGAGAAAGGGATTCACAATCTATGAATGAGAACGCTCTGCGAAAGGGATCCCGTCCGAGAACGCTCCGCGAAAGGGATCCCGTCCGAGAACGCTCCGCGAAAGGGATCCCGTCCGAGAACGCTCCGCGAAAGGGATCCCGTCCGAGAACGCTCCGCGAAAGGGATCCCGTCCGAGAACGCTCAGAGAAAGGGATCCTGTCCACTCAGAGAAAGGGATTCACAATCTATGAATGAGAACGCTCCGCGAAAGGGATCCTGTCCGAGAACGCTCAGAGAAAGGGATCCCGTCCGAGAACGCTCCGCGAAAGGGATCCCGCCCGAAAACGCTCCGCGAAAGGGATCCCGCCCGAAAACGCTCCGCGAAAGGGATCCCGTCCGAGAACGCTCCGCGAAAGGGATCCCGTCCGAGAACGCTCCGCGAAAGGGATCCCGTCCGAGAACGCTCCGCGAAAGGGATCCCGTCCGAGAACGCTCCGCGAAAGGGATCCCGTCCGAGAGAACGCTCAGAGAAAGGGATCCCGTCCGAGAACGCTCAGAGAAAGGGATCCCGTCCGAGAACGCTCAGAGAAAGGGATCCCGTCCGAGAAAGGGATCCCGTCTGCTCAGAGAAAGGGATCATATCCGTTCAGAGAAAGGGATCCACAATCTATGAATGAGAACACTCCTGCAAAAGGGATCCCGTCTGCAAACGCTCAGCAAAAGGGATCCCGTCTGCAAACACTCAGAGAAAGGGATCCCGTACGCAAAAGGGATCCCGTCCGAGAATGCTCAGAGAAAGGGATCCCGTCCACTCAGAGAAAGGAATTCACAATCTATGAATGAGAACACTCCTGCGAAAGGGATCTCGTCTGCAAAAACGCTCAGAGAAAGGGATCCCGTCTGTGCACACAGGGCAAAAGGGATCCCGTCTGTGAACAGTTCAGCTTTAACTGCAGAAAAATCAGGTTTCCCACTCTGGCGGAGCTGTGCTGTGTGGCCAAGCTGGGTAAATGTCAGAGCAGGATGGACAGAAATGTAAACTCTTCGCCAGGGTAATATATATATATATTTGGTTTCTCTTATATGTACATTTGCCGTTTCCCTGGAGTTCAGCTTTAAGAAGGGCAAGTCGTGTCCCTCCCCCATCTTTGGACAGTGAAAGGAGAAGCAGTATACTGATGAAGTCATCTCTCTGCTCTCTCCTCCTACGATCGTGCCCCTTGTTAGTACATAAGTGCTGCAGTACGGCTGGCTGGCTCCTTCTGCTGTCTGTCCCTCTCCTAGTCTAAGTTCTGCTGCATAAAGGACTTCGGGAGGCCGGCACTACATTCAGGTACTTCTACTGTCTGCAGTTAAAATATAAATAAATATGCATTTTAAAGGGTAACTCCACTGTTGTAGAGAATAAACCCCGCCCCCTTTTGAGTGACATCACAGGGATTGTAACAAACGTTGTCGCAGATTCCGACCTTTTGCCATCCTGAATAAATATCTGTTTGTGTCTCTGTGTCCGTGTGCAGAGTGAATGGGAGCGACTTTATCATGACCAATCAGCTGCCGCACCCGCAGGGCTCTGATGAGGAAAGTGGCGGGGTCTGCATCCCTTTAGACGTGATTTTCCTTTGGGAGTACTCATCAAAAATGACTTTTTAGTTGCAGGGGAAGCCCAAAATCTGATGTGTATTGTAGTGCAAAATTCTGGGAAAATCAGTGAGCCAATCATACGAAGAGGAAATGACATTTATGGGGGGAGGGTCCCTATACAGAACGCCTCCAGGCGGCCATATTGAATTTCACAGGAAATGCCAGCGGCTGCAGATTGCGGAGGAAAGGGAATTTTTCAATAACATTCAATTACAATGTGACTGGTGGAGAAATCGTAGGGGTTATATATTATTTATTTGCGGTTTTTCCCCTTGAAGTGGATTCACCCTTTAAGGATGTAGGATTGATGACAGAGCTGCATTCATTTGTTTTTATTTCCACCCGGAGTTCAGCTTTAAAGGATATAAAATTGACCCTGTGAATGGCGTTATAGTCCAGGAGAAGCAGGGGTGGTGGGATCCCCTCCGCAGACTCCAATGTCCCGTCACTGTCCTTGGACAGATAGGCTCCCTAGTGTCTCCTCTGTGCTGGTGACATTCGCGTCTCCCTTGGCTGGCTTGGTGTACACTCGATCACCGAAGATGGTGCTGCCAACGCGGACATTGGTGGAGCCGACCTCAATCTGGAGAAGGAGAAGCAGCACACACATCATTAGAATATACAACGCGGCAGTCCGACATCGAAAAACTGATTCTGATCCCACAAGAATACAGACCCCAATGTTGGTCAGTTTACTCAATGTTCGCTCACTTCAATCACTGAAAGCCGGAGAAATACACGGCTCCAACCAATGACAGGAAGGCTCTGAGATCCCATCAGATCCCAATGGGGAGGAATCTCCTGCTGGATCTCTATACTGACATGGACGGGGGATGGGTGAGGAACGTAAGGACGCCCCATCGTTGGATGGAAATGATCGACCTACAGAGGACTGAATTCACAGACACCCCGAAAATCAAAGTGAAGAAATGATGCAGCAGGCGAGTCCATCGTGCTGAAATGTCATTGCAGCAACTCAGAATGGCCCTCAGTAGTCTGTGTGGCCCCCACATGCTTGTATGCATGCCTGACAACGTCGGGGGGAGGCTCCTAATGAGACCACGGATGGTGTCCTGGGGGATTTCCTCCCAGATCTGGACCAGGTCATCACTGAGCTCCTGGACAGTCTGAGGTGCAACCTGGCAGCGTCGGATGGACCGAAACATGACATCCCAGAGGGGTTCTATTGGATTTAGGTCAGGTGAGTGTGGGGGCCATTCAATGGTATCAATTCCTTCATCCTCCAGGAACTGCCTGCATACTCTCCCCACATGAGGCCGGGCATTGTCTGCACCAGGAGGAACCCAGGACCCACCGCACCAGGAGGAACCCAGGACCCACCGCACCTGGAGGAACCCAGGACCCACCGCACCAGGAGGAACCCAGGACCCACCGCACCAGGAGGAACCCAGGACCCACCGCACCAGGAGGAACCCAGGACCCACCGCACCAGGAGGAACCCAGGACCCACCGCACCCTGGAGGAACCCAGGACCCACCGCACCTGGAGGAACCCAGGACCCACCGCACCTGGAGGAACCCAGGACACACCGCACCTGGAGGAACCCAGGACACACCGCACCTGGAGGAACCCAGGACACACCGCACCTGGAGGAACCCAGGACACACCGCACCTGGAGGAACCCAGGACCCACCGCACCAGGAGGAACCCAGGACCCACCGCACCAGGAGGAACCCAGGACCCACCGCACCAGTGTAGGGTCTGACAATGGGTCCAAGGATTTCATCCCGATACCTAATGGCAGTCAGGGTGCCATTGTCTAGCCCAGCAATGGGCAAACTACGGCCCGGCGGACCTTTTAATCCGGCCCGCGGAGCGTGATACTGTCAGGATGTGTGTAGGCGGGGCAGCGTGACGAACATGAGGGGAGCTAGGCTCCTCCCACAGTCCGCCCTGAAGACCGGTGTAGCATGAAAATCTGTCTCCTTTGAGGATCTGTCCCCCTCGACGTATCTGCGCATGTGCCGGAGATCGCCGATCGGCTGCTAATGCCTAAAACTGGCACATGCGCAGATACGTCGAGGGGGACAGATCCTCATAGGAGACAGATTTTCATGCTACACCGGAACGGAGCGGGAACACGGCGAGAGGAACGCGCGGAGCAAAGGTAAGTGAAATGACACAGGGGGGACTTAATATGGGGGATGAATTACTATATGGGGGATGAATTACTATGGGGGATGAATTACTATATGGGGGATGAATTACTATGGGGGATGAATTACTATATGGGGGATGAATTACTATGGGGGATGTATTACTATATGGGGGATGAATTACTATGGGGGATGAATTACTATATGGGGGATGAATTACTATATGGGGGATAAATTACTATACTTACTATGGATGACACATACACATCATTCATCTACTCTTGGTCCGGCCCCCGGGTCCAATATATGAACCCATTGCAGCCCTCAAGTCAAAAAGTTTGCCCACCCCTGGTCTAGCCTGTAGAGGTCTGTGTGTCCCTCCATGGAGATGCCTCCCCAGACCATCACTGACCCCCCACCAAAACGGTCATGCTGAACCATGTTACAGGCAGCAGAACATTCTCCACGGCTTCTCCAGACCCTTTCATGTCTGTCACATGTGCTCAGGGGGAACCTGCTCTCATCTGTGAAAAGCACAGGGTGCCAGTGGTGGACCTGCCAATTCTGGGGTTCAATGGCAAATGCCAGTCGAGCTCTATGGTGCCGGGCAGAGAGCACAGGGCCACTAGAGGACGTCGGGCCCTCAGGTCACCCTCATGAAGTCTGTTTCTGATTGTTTGGTCAGAGACATTCACACCAGTGGCCTGCTGGAGGTCATTTTGTAGGGCTCTGGCAGGGCTCACCCTGTTCCTCCTTGCACAAAGGAGCAGATACCGGTCCTGCTGATGGGTTAAGGACCTTCTACAGCCCTGTCCAGCTCTCCTAGAGGAACTGCCTGTCTCCTGGAATCTCCTCCATGCTCTTGTCTCCTGGAATCTCCTCCATGCTCTTGAGACTGTGCTGGGAGACACAGCAAACCTTCTGGCAATGACAAGTATTGATGTGCCATCCTGGAGGAGTTGGACTTCCTGTGCAAACTCTGTAGGGTCCAGGTATGGCCTCATGCTACCAGTAGTGACACTGACCCGAGCCAAATGCAAAATGAGTGTGAAAAACAGTCAGAAAAAATGAGTAGGGAAAAAATGTCAGTGGCCTCCACCTGTAAAACCATTCCTGCTTTGGGGGTCGTCTCATTGCTGCCCATCTAGTGCACCTGCTGTTAATTTCATTACCACCAAAGCAGCTGAAACTGATGAACAACCCCCTCTGCGACTTACCTGACCAGATCCATATCCCGGGGGTGTCATTGATTGGATGCGACTCGGATTACAAAGTCTTCCTTTCATTTATTTGAGCCGTTTATAACTAAAAGGTAAAACTTTTTTTTTTTTTAATGGAGTGGAGAAGATCCCCCCCCCTCCCCGTCAGGTTTCTGTTGCTGCCTGTGTTCCATTGCAGAGGTTCACCCTCTCTATTCGTCCTGCTGATTCATCTCTGCCATCTTCCTCCTCTGATGGCCCCCAATGCTGTAATCTTCCTCCTCTGATGGCCCCCAATGCTGTAATCTTCCTCCTCTGATGGCCCCGAATGCTGTAATCTTCCTCCTCTGATGGCCCCCAATGCTGTAATCTTCCTCCTCTGATGGCCCCCAATGCTGTAATCTTCCTCCTCTGATGGCCCCCCAATGCTGTAATCTTCCTCCTCTGATGGCCCCCAATGCTATAATCTTCCTCCTCTGATGGCCCCCAATGCTGTAATCTTCTTCCTCTGATGGCCCCCAATGCTGTAATCTTCCTCCTCTGATGGCCCCCACCGCTGTAATCTTCCTCCTCTGATGGCCCCGAATGCTGTAATCTTCCTCCTCCGATGACCCCAATGCTGTAATCTTCCTCCTCCGATGGCCCCCAATGCTGTAATCTTCCTCCTCCGATGACCCCCAATGCTGTAATCTTCCTCCTCCGATGACCCCCAATGCTGTAATCTTCCTCCTCCGATGGCCCCGAATGCTGTAATCTTCCTCCTCCGATGGCCCCCAGTGCTGTAATCTTCCTCCTCCGATGGCCCCCAATGCTATAATCTTCCTCCTCCGATGGCCCCCAATGCTGTAATCTTCCTCCTCCGATGGCCCCCAATGCTGTAATCTTCCTCCTCCGATGGCCCCCAATGCTGTAATCTTCCTCCTCCGATGGCCCCCAATGCTGTAATCTTCCTCCTCTGATGGCCCCCAATGCTATAATCTTCCTCCTCTGATGGCCCCCAATGCTGTAATCTTCCTCCTCTGATGGCCCCCACAGCTGTAAATCTTCCTCCTCTGATGGCCCCCAATGCTGTAATCTTCCTCCTCTGATGGCCCCCAATGCTGTAATCTTCCTCCTCTGATGGCCCCCACCCCCACAGCTGTAATCTTCCTCCTGTGATGGCCCCCAATGCTGTAATCTTCCTCCTCTGATGACCCCCACAGCTGTAATCTTCCTCCTCTGATGGTCCCCCAATGCTGTAATCGTCCTCCTCTGATGGCCCCCAATGCTGTAATCTTCCTCCTCTGATGGCCCCCAATGCTGTAATCTTCCTCCTCTGATGGCCCCCAGTGCTGTAATCTTCCTCCTCTGATGGCCCCCAGTGCTGTAATCTTCCTCCTCTGATGGCCCCCACCCCCCCCCCACAGCTGTAATCTTCCTCCTCCGATGGCCCCCAATGCTGTAATCTTCTTCCTCTGCTGGCCCCCAATGCTGTAATGTTCTGACGCAGGAGGAGTTCACAGAACTGAGGATCGGTCACAGGCACTCAAAACAAATCCCTCTTTTTAATGCAATCTGTAAGACGGAACCAAATTGGTTGTTTTTGCCGTCCGGCTGGTAAGTGTTGCTGGGAAATCCTTTGTTTGCGATGTGCATCGCCCTCCATGGGCACCTTACTGCGAAGGCTGGTTATAGGTTGGGACGGTTGCCATTCTTTGTCCAATTGTCATATTGGAAGACAAATCCACGACCAATCTTCAGTGTTCTGGATGAGGGAAGAAGGTTCTCACCCAAGATTGTACAATACATGGCCCCGTCCATTGGCCCCTCAATGCGGCAAAGCTGGCCTGCACCTTTAGCAGAGAAACAGCCCCAAAGCATGTTTCCACCTCCATGCTGGACTGTAGGGACGGCGTTCTTAGGGTCATAGTCAGCATTTTTGTTCCTCCAAACACAGCGAGTCGAGTTAATGCCAAAAAGAGCTCAATTTTGGTCTCATCTGACCACAGCACTTTCTCCTGATCCTTCTCTGAATCATTTAGATGTTTATTGGCCAACTTCAGACAGGCCTGGACATGTGCCTTCTAGAGAAGGGGACTTTGCGGGCCCTTCCGGAATTTCAATCCATGGCGGCGTATTGTGTTACCAATGGTTTGTTTGGTGACTGTGGTTCCAACTGCCTTGAGACCATTCACAAGCTCCTCCCGTGTAGTTCTGGGCTGATCCCTCATTTTTCTCATGATCATCCTCAACCCCATGAGGTGAAGTTTTGCATGGAGCTCCAGACCGAGGAGGGCGATTGATGGTTATTTTGGATTTCTTCCATTTCTGAATAATCGCTCCAGCAGTTGTCGCCTTCTCACCAAGCTTCTTGCTGATGGTCTTGTAGCCCATTCCAGCCTTGTGCAGGTCTACAGTCTTGTCCCTGATGTTCTTTGACAGCTCTTTGGTCTTGCCCATGGTGGTGGTGAGGTTTGAATGGAAGAAAGAGATTCTGTGGACGGGAGTCTTTTATACACATAACGAGTAGTCGTTAGGAGCGCCTTCTTACCTTCAGAGGACTGATCTGTGTACCACATCAGCACAGAGCCAGTCTGTGGGAGCCAGAATCATTGTTGGTTGGTGGGGGATCAAATACTTATTTGACTCACTCAATTTCGACTCCATTTATAACATTTGTATCATGTTTTTCCTGGATTTTTGGTTGATATTCTGTCTCTATCATTTAAAATACACCCATGATAAGAATTGTAGACCCCTCATTTCTTTGTAAGTGGGCAAACTTACCAAATCTGTAGGATCAAATCATTATTTTCCCCGCTGTATATCATGTTTCATTCATAGAAGCTGCAATCCTGGCTTCTATGAATGGAGGAGGAGGGTGGAAAGAGCGGCCATAGTTGGGCATTTCAGTGCCCAAGACAGCTCCTTAGTTCTATTAACTCCCGCTGCACCGGAAGATTACAACAGTGGGGGCCATCGGAGGAGGATGATTTCAACAGAACCAGGGCGGACTGACAACTCATGGGGCCCCCGGGCAATAGGGGATCATGGGGCCCCTGTGTCCTTGCCCAAACTCAAAAAAGCCTATGAAAAAGGTACCAGGGGCATCTCATGGGGCCCCCTACTGACCCCAGGCCCTCTGGCAGCGCCCGAGTTTCCAAATGGTCAGTCCGCCCCTGTACTGAACTAGAAGACAGAAGCACAAGGGACACATCTCAGGGAAGGTAAGTAATGGCCCTTGTGCTGATTTAATTTTTTTTTTTTTTAGGTAAAATTAGGCAGAGAGCAAAAAGGAGACTGCAAGGAGCTGGAGCCATGAGAGGGACGGGAAGATGAATAGTTGCCTGAATAGTGACAAAGTACAGAGAAGTCGGACACGATGCACAAATCCAACATTTATACAGCAACAGGCCGCAGAGAATTGTCTGTTGCTGAGAATATATGACCCCCCCCATTCTTGATGCTGCCCCCCCCCCCAAACTCATCATTCATGGTACGGTCTACACTTACTGCGTGTTCGAAGTCAGACGACATCCCCATACTCAGCTCCACCTCTTCTGCCGGAAGGCCCAGCTTCTCACACACCTCTTCCCGCTGTTTCAGCAGCAGCTGCATGGAGGAGAACATGGAACACTTTATACCGGGAACAGAGGTACAGCTCAGGGATCAAATACAACGAGCTCCCAATATTCCGGGACATCTCAGCTGCGGCAATACAGACGGTTCTCTCATAAATGTGCGTGTCGTAAAGTGGAACTAAAAACTGTATCGGAGCTTCACAACCAAAAACACAATTTCATTCATTTTTAATATTCAAAGCAACTCCCCCCAGCCATCCATGTCTCCATCCATCCATGTCTCCATCCATCCATTTCTCATCTACCCATTCATGTCTTCATCCAACCTTCCATGTGTCCATCCATCCATGTCTACATCCTACCCATACATGTCTCCATCCATCCATTTCTCATCTACCCATTCATGTCTTCATCCAACCTTCCATGTCTCCATCCATCCAACCATGTCTCCATCCATCCATCCATGTCTCCATCCATCCATCCATGTCTCCATCCATCCATCCATGTCTCCATCCATCCATTTCTCATCTACCCATTCATGTCTTCATCCAACCTTCCATGTGTCCATCCATCCATGTCTCCATCTACCCATTCATGTCTCCATCCAACCTTGCATGTGTCCATCCATCCATGTCTACATCTACCCATACATGTCTCCATCCTTCCATCCAACCTTCCATGTCTCCATCCAACTTTCCATCCATGTTTCCATCCAACCTTCCATGTCTCCATCCAACCTTCCCTGTGTCCATCCATCCATGCTTCCATTTACCCATTCATGTCTCCATCCAACCTTCCATGTGTCCATCCATCCATGTCTCCATCTACCCTACCCATCCATGTCTCCAACCTTGCTACCCATCCATGTCTCCATCTACCCATCCATGTCTCCATCTACCCATCCATGTCTACATCCAACCTTCCATGTGTCCATCCATCCATGTCTCCATGTGATATTTGGCCATGACTGTACCTTCCTATCCACTTACTAATCCTAGCTGTGTAAGGGTTACACAGAATTCATGCTGACAGATTTCAGGTCGAATTTCTGGACGTTTCCCCGACACCCGGGTTCTAGATGAAAAATTTCCAGAGGCTTAAATAACAAAATGAAGGCTTCCCATGTACCAGGAGATCTTCATACAAACAGCTGCATGAAAATGCTCATCAGTACATTTGAAGACACGACGAATGTCATTCGAAAGTAATTAAAAAAAATTTCAAGACCCTCTGGCCAACGCGTTTCATCATGACAGATCACCTCCCAGCTGCCTGTCAACAGCACTGCAAAGCTGTACTTTGGTCTCTTTCAGATGGTCGGTTGGGTGGGGGCAGTAAAAAATGGGGTTTCCCACCCTCCTAGGCCGAACTGTAAAATAACAGCTGCAAAGGGCGGTTGACATGCCTTGGGGTGCAGGATCTGACAAGCGGAGCGGTAGTGCAGCATAACAGGGATAAAACTAGGCGGTGGGGAGGCAATATACTGTACAATCCCCTTCTCACCGGCTGTCAAACACCCTCTGAAAAGCAAACCGAAAAAGTCAAAAGGTTTAATTTACCTTTATGCATTCCCTGCCTTCAGCTAAAAAACCTTTTGCTGGCGGATATCCCTCCTCCTGACCCCAGATTCACACCTAAGCGTTTTCCGCAGCGTTTCCAGACATGCAGTACAGTCCATTTAACATGATTTTCTATGGGACGCGTTCTCATCTCGGCGTTTTCACCCGCTGTGTTTTTTGGAAAGGGTCGGGGACTTTTTTCAATGCAAAAAGTTGCGTTTATGGATCTATAGACTTCAACGGGAATGCTGGAGAAAAGCATGTAGAGCATTTTTGCTGCGTTTAAAATCTATCTAGCAACAAAAAAAATGAAAAAAAAAAAAAAAAATGCCAAACGCATCAAAAACGCAAGTGCAGAAACGCAGCAAATGCAACCTGCATAGGTGTGAAGCCGGGCTAGACATTTACCCGTCACCTCTCCTGATGCAGTCTAAAACAAAGGAAAGTGTCGCGCTGCTATCATGAATCAATATATGTGAATATACTAACAAAAACGTGACGGATTGCCCCAAAAGGTGATAAAACATAAAATAACAAAAACATAAAAATGTCAAAAACATAAAAATAAATACAATTCCTAAAAAAAATCCAAATAAGTGAAAAAACCGGCAGTACTTTCCCCGCGCTGTGACAGTATGAGGATTTACTGCCGATAACCGGAAACTCTATGTACATGGTGATCAGCTGTGATTGGCCTTTTACTGTGACATGTGATCAGCTGCGATTGGCCTTTTACTGCGCCATGTGATCAGCTGCGATTGGCCTTTTACTGTGACATGTGATCAGCTGTGATTGGCCTTTTGCCGTGTCATGTGATCAGCTGTGATTGGCCTTTTACCGTGACGTGATCAGCTGTGATTGGCCTTTTGCCATGTCATGTGATCAGCCTTTTACCGTGACATGAGATCAGCTGTGATTGGCCTTTTGCCATGTCATGAGATCAGCTGTGATTGGCCTTTTACCATGTCATGTGATCAGCTGTGATTGGCCTTTTACCATGTCATGTGATCAGCTGTGATTGGCCTTTTTACCATGTCATGTGATCAGCTGTGATTGGCTTTTTACCATGTCATGTGATCAGCTGTGATTGGCTTTTTTGCCATGTCATGTGATCAGCTGTGATTGGCCTTTTGCCATGTCATGTGATCAGCTGTGATTGGCCTTTTGCCATGTCATGTGATCAGCTGTGATTGGCCTTTTACCATGTCATGTGATCAGCTGCATCCAAAGGGCACAATGATCACAGAGAGCGGCGGGTGCACGCGTTCTGGGAGTACATCGTAGGACGCCATCCCAGAACCGGACGACCGCGCTGTAACCGTCATTTGGCTGTAGCGCGGTAGTAAAGTGGATAAAGGATTGGTGAAGTCAAGGGGTTTTTTTTTTTAATACAGTAGTGAATCGTTGGACCTTTTTTAAGGTTTTCGAGGGAAATTTTCTGTTCATTTCCTGCCATTTATAAACAAGGAAGTGAAATAAAATCTCTCCAAAATGCAGGAAATTCTCTCAAACGGTTGTGAAAAAACCCAAAGCAGCAAGTTGGTTGCACGCCCCTCCCACCCCTGGGACGCGATTTGGCATGGAAGTCAATGGGACGCGATTTGGCATTGAAGTCAATGGGAGGCAGTGTGTGAACCCAGGTGTGAAGACGCCATTTCTAGTCGCCATGGCGACCTTGCACCTGGGATTTGTTGAGCCCTGAAATACACTAAGCAGCACAGTGGCTAAATGGTTAGCACTTCCACCTGGCAGTACTCGGGTCGTTGGTTTGAATCCCAACCACGGCACCACCAGCCTGGAGTTTGCATGTTCTCCCTGTGCCTGCGTGGGTTTCCTCTTGGTACTCCGCTTTCCTCCGACACTTCCCAAGACATGCTGATAGGTGACTTGCCACCTGTCTATATTGTCCCTAGTATGTGTATGTATGAATGTGAGTTAGGGACCTTAGATTGTACGCTCCTCGGGGGCGGGGACTGATGTGAATGTACAATATATATGTAAAGCGCGGTGTAAACTGATGGTCCTATATATGTACCTGAAATAAATAATACAATACAATATCATCCTCCAACTCAGACACAGTAGATACCTGGAAGTCCGGATTGGGGCCCCGGGTGAGGTCGTGGCCAAAGCTTCCGATGGTCATGAGCCCCACAAACTCCAAACCAGGACAATTCCCCTTGATGTGTTTCACTAGATCTACCGTTCCAGACGGGGACAGGCCGTGTTTACCTGGAAAACAATCCGGGATTATCAGGGATCTGGGAGCCTTGAAAACAAAACACATAAATAAAAGAAATAATAAAGTAGAAATCTGGAGGAATAATTACTTTCTTCATCGCTGGTATTGACTTGCACCATGACCTTCAGCCTCTCGCCGGACCCTTTCCTCTGCCAGGAGGCATTGACTTTGTCAGCGATCTTCACCGAGTCCACCGTCTCCAGGATGTGAAGGTTCGGGACGGCTGGGAGAGGAGAAACAACCTGAACACGTGCCGGGTCGTAGGAGGGGCCATGTTTCGGGCCGGCGCAGAGCGTTGTATGGAGACATTTTGTGATTAGATGTTTTCTTGAAAGAAATTTTCGATGGGAAATATTACGTGTTGTGGAGGAAACGTCACAATGAATGAAAGGATTATTAACCCCTTCAGTGCCGGGTGCCCTCTCACCCCCAATTTCCAGCTTTCAGTGCTGTCACAATTTGAATGACAATTGCGCAGTCATGCAACACTGTACCCGTATGAAATGTCTATAGTTTTTTCACACAAATAGAGCTTTCTTTTGGTGGTATTTAATCACCACTGGGGGGGGGGGGGGTGTTAATTGTTTGCACTATAAACAGAAAAAAAAAAAAAAAGTTACAATTTTGGGGGAAAAAAAAAAAAGGTTTTTTGTTTCTATTTTACAATTTTGCAAACAGGTACATTTTTCTCCTTCACAGTTGTGCATTAATGAGGAGGCACTGATGATGCTGCACTAATAGGCAACTACGGGTAGGCAGCACTGACGGGCACACTATAGGCAGCACTGAAAGGAACGGATGGGCAGCACTGAAAGGAATGGATGGCAGCACTGTTGGGAACGGATGGGCAGCACTGTTGGGCACTAATGGCAGCACTGTAGGGAACGGGCGGGCAGCACTGTTAGGGAACGGATGGGCAGCACTGTTGGGAACGGGCGGGCAGCACTGTTGGGAACGGGATGGGCAGCACTGTTGGGAACGGATGGGCAGCACTGTTGGGAACGGGCGGGCAGCACTGTTGGGAACGGGTTGGGGCATGGGCAGCACTGTTGGGAACGGGCGGGCAGCACTGTTGGGAACGGGGGCACTGATATGTGGCGTTGATGAGAACTGACAGGTGGCACTGATGGGGCTCCCCCTCTGGGTGATCAATGTACATTGCAGGGATTGTAACAAACTTTGTAGCAGATTTGCCCTTTTATTATTCTGAAGAAATCTCTGTTTGTTTCTCTGTGTCCGTGTGCAGAGTGAATGGGAGCGACTTTATCATTACCAATCAGCGGCTGCACCTGCAGGGTTCTAATGAGCAAAGCGGCAGGGTCTGCATCCCTTCAGACGGGATTTCCATTTTGGAGTATCTCACCAAAAATGTCATTTTTGATGCAGAGGATGCCCAAAATCTGACTTGTATTTAAGTGCAGAATTCAGGGAAAATCAGGGAGCCAATCACACAAGCAGGAAATTAGATTTCTAGGGGGGGGGGGGGGGCCTTCCATTTACGTACCTTCTCCCAGAAATGGCATCATCCCATCTTGTGTTGTCAGGACACCCCCAGCTGGTCACCCCCACCATCACGGGAACGAGCTCTCATACCCTTCGCATGTGTGATCCACCAGCTCCTCTGTCGCAGCATTGCTGAGCTCAGAGTTACTGCGATGGGGAGAGAGCGCATGGAAGGGGGTTGGACTCCTCTGGGAGTGCCGATTTATTCTGGGAGTGGAATGGGAAGTCCCTGTCCCTCTGCTGGAACACGGTGCTGTATATGGGGGGGGGGCTACATACAGGTAACACAGCCCTGCCCAGCAAGCACTTGCTCTGGGGGCACTGGTGCGTCCTTGCTCCCGAGCCGCTGCTTTGTGTGTCTACAAGACACAGAGCAGCAGCTTGGCCCCGCCCCTCTCTCTCATTGGTTCACTGGCTACGACTGACAGCAGTGGGAACCAATGGCCTCCTGTTGCTGTATCAGCCAATGAGGGGGGAGGGTCCCCGTAGAGCCAAGGCTGTCGTGCACATCGCTGGATCAAGATCGAGCTCAGGTAAGTGTTGGGGGGGAGGAGCACACAGAAGGTTTCCACCACCATTCATAGAGTACACCTTCAGCCTTTAACACAAACACTTCCCAGTCATTGGCCGGTTCCATTCCTATACATCTTACCAACCAACTTGTTGATGTGATGTTTCTGGAGGTGTCCAATGAAATGCCATTTAATATCCGGACAGGATGACAGAATCTACAAAACAAAGCAGACATGCATAAGTTAGCGATGAATTCCTGTGTGCACCGGGGGGGGGGGGGGGGGGGATTTACTAACAGCAAATAGACTCATTTAAAAAAAAAAAAAAAAATCAAGATATTCCCTGATTGGATGGGGTCAAGGGAGGGGGTGACCTCACTAATCTCCCCCTCGTCCAATCAGAGAACGGCTTGCATTTATTGTTAACAATGTTCTATGAATGGTGGCGGTGCCCATTGAGGGCCCCCTGTGGTCACTGTGCAGGAGGAGCCGTGTGCCATAGAGCCTAGAGGATCGCAGCAACCGCTGTACTACCGCTGACTACTACAGTGAATGGCCAGCTTCCCCCGCGGCTTCTCAATCCTTCTATTGTGCCAAGCTGGACCAACGTCAGCTCTAACAGAGAAGTATGAGATAAAAAATACATCAAGATTCATCTTCATCTATGTAGATGAGAATCCATCCGAAGCTGCATCTGTCCCCCGCCGCCTCTACACCGAAGACTGCTGATCGCTCAGTTCTCTGTCTGCTTTGAGCACAGCACCAGCTCTCTGCTCTGCCCCCTCCAGTCCTCACTGGGGTTCTGGGCTGTGGAGGGGGTGGGAACGGCTGGCTTTGGCTCTCAACAGGGTGCTGAGAGGACGAGCCAGCTGCCGGTCAGGAATCAGGGTGGATCCCGACATTATTGTCAGTCTGGGCTGGCTTAGTGAAGCTTGGCTCTCATGGGAGTGCAGAACTAAGTGCTCGCCTGAGACCCATAGGAGAAGTATGGCCAATAGAGCTTTGCCCGTACTCCTCCTTCAAAGATATTATTGTAATAATCTAAGGCTAACCCCCTTCTGCCCAATGCGGCTCCAAGTCTTTGGGTGACCTCAGTCATAGGGGCAGCTTGGACTGCTCTGACTATGTGAGTCCTGTTGGGTTGGATTCCATGTCACAGCCCTCTGTGGAAGGAGCACAAGATGGGAATCAATGAGAGAGGAATCACATGTCTTCTGCCTTAACCCCTTCCAGTCCGGACGCTTTCCCCCCCTTCCAGTCCGGACACTTTCCCCCCCCTTCCAGTCCGGACGCTTTCCCCCCCTTCCAGTCCGGACGCTTTCCCCCCCCTTCCAGTCCGGACGCTTTCCCCCCCCTTCCAGTCCGGACTCTTTCACCCCCCTTCCAGTCCGGCGCTTTCACCCCCTTCCAGTCCGGACGCTTTCACCCCCCTTCCAGTCCGGACGCCTTCCACCCCCCCCCTTCCAGTCCGGACACTTCCCCCCCCCTTCCAGTCCGGACACTTTCACCCCCCTTCCAGTCCGGACGACTTTCCCCCCCTTCCAGTCCGGACACTTTACCCCCCTTCCAGTCCGGACACTTTCACCCCCTTCCAGTCGGACCCTTTCCCCCCCTTCCAGTCCGGACACTTTTCCCCCCTTCCAGTCCGGACACTATCACCCCCCTTCCAGTCCGGACACTTCCCCCCCCCTTCCAGTCCGGACACTTTCCCCCCCTTCCAGTCTGGGACACTTTCCCCCCTTCCAGTCCGGACACTTTTCCCCCCCCCTTCCAGTCCGGACACTTTCCCCCCTTCCAGTCCGGACACTTTCCCCCCCTTCCAGTCCGGACACTTTCCCCCCCTTCCAGTTCGGACACTTTCAACCCCCTTCCAGTCCAGGCCAATTTTCAGCTTTCAGCGCTATCACCCTTTGAATGACAATTGCGGGTCATGCAACACTGTACCCATATAAATTTTTTAGCATTTTTTTTGAGACAGATAAAGCTTTATTTTGGTGGTATTTATTCACCCCGCTGGGATTTTTTTTTTTTTTTTTTTTGCTATGTAAATGAAAAAGTACAAAAATTTTGAAAAAAAAAAAGTGTTTTTTCTTATAAAATTTTTGCAAATAAATAATATTTCATCATAAATCTTGGCCAAAATGTACTCTGCTATCTTTCTAGTAAAAAAAAAAAATAACCCAAATTAGTTTATAACCAAAATTATCATTTTTAAACTTTTTTTTACATTTTTATATTATTTGTTTTTTTTTTAATTTTTTTACATACTGTCACCCTAGCAGTATGGTGTCACCATGGTGACACTGTACTACTTGTGGGGGGTGATGATTTTTTTTTTATTTTTTCACATTGATTTTCTTTACACCCATAAAGGCTGTAAAAGCATTTCTCCTTCTCTCTGGCTGCATTCCTGCAGCCATTGAGAAATACTGTGTGAGCTGTGATTGGTCACAGCTTGTGAAGGCTGTTGTGAATAGTCCTGTACCATGTGATCTCTGTGATTATTCACAGATTTCACACGTAGTAAGCAGTGATGTCAGAAGTGACATGTTTCTTACTACTATTCATGTGATCAATGACTGGCCAATCAGTGATCACGATAGGGACCTCACACAGAGGTCCCGTACAACGATCGGTGTTCCACTGTGTCCTGAGGACACAGCGGGCACCGGATCGCGGTGCTGCTGCGTGCTCCCAGGGAGCACTCACAAGCAGGGGGCGGGGAGGCCGTTTATATACACGGGCCGGATGGGAGGTGGTTAAAGAGAATGAACTCTGCAGTGAGTGAGGCTCACAGAATACGAGAGCCAAGCTGGCCCAGTGCAAGGATGAGAAAATATCCAGACCTGGAATCCGACTGCAACACAGACAACAGACTAGAGAACAACACGGACAGGCGTGCAGCACGGGAACACAGATTACTATGATATAGAAATTACAACAGAAAAAAAGAAAATAAATAAAACTCACATTGGCGTTGGAGGCTTTTTCCACCAATTCCTGGACCTGGAAGGAAAAACAGTTTTTTCTTGTAAAAGTATCTGGAAGTTTTGGCTCCGGAGCAGAACGTATAAATGGTCCTCTAGTGACGGGGCAACAGAGAGCTGAATGGGTAATAGACCGACCTGACCATAGATGCATCGAAAAAAAAATGAATGGATAAAACCCCCCCCCCCCAGGAGTATACGGTGGAGGTGGACAGAGGATAAGATGGTGGCGGTGGATGGAGGAGTATATGATGGAGGTGGACGGAGAAGTACATGATGGAGGAGTACATGACGGTGATGGACGGAGGAGTATATGACGGAGGTGGACAGAGGAGTATATGACGGAGGTGGACAGAGGAATATATGACGGAGGTGGACAGAGGAATATATGACGGAGGTGGACAGAGGAGTATATGACGGAGGTGGACAGAGGAATATATGACGGAGGTGGACAGAGGAATATATGACGGAGGTGGACAGAGGAGTATATGACGGAGGTGGACAGAGGAATATATGACGGAGGTGGACAGAGGAGTATATGACGGAGGTGGACAGAGGAATATATGACGGAGGTGGACAGAGGAGTATATGACGGAGGTGGACAGAGGAATATATGACGGAGGTGGACAGAGGAATATATGACGGAGGTGGACAGAGGAATATATGACGGAGGTGGACAGAGGAATATATGACGGAGGAGGACAGAGGAATATATGACGGAGGTGGACAGAGGAGTATATGACGGAGGTGGACAGAGGAATATATGACGGAGGAGTATATGGTGAGGAGGACGAGGAGTATATGATGGAGGAGTATATGGTGGAGGAGGACGAGGAGTATATGGTGGAGGAGGACGAGGAGTATATGGTGGAGGTGGACAGAAGAGTCCTGGGGTGGAGGATTATATGGTGGAGGAGGACGGAGGAGTATATTATGGAGGAGTATATGATGGAGGAGTATATGATGGAGGAGTATATGATGGAGGAGTATATGATGGAGGAGTATATGATGGAGGAGTATATGATGGAGGAGTATATGATGGAGGAGGACGGAGGAGTATATGGTGGAGGAGTATATGGTGGAGGAGTATATGGTGGAGGAGTATATGGTGGAGGAGGACGGAGGGGGTATATGGTGGAGGAGTATATGGGTGGAGGAGGACGGAGGAGTATATGGTGGAGGAGTATATGGTGGAGGAGGACGGAGGAGTATATGGTGGAGTACATGATGGAGGAGTATATGATGGAGGAGTATATGGTGGAGGAGTATATGGTGGAGGAGTATATGGTGGAGGAGTATATGGTGGAGGAGTATATGGTGGAGGAGTATATGGTGGAGGAGTATATGGTGGAGGAGTATATGGTGGAGGAGTATATGGTGGAGGAGTATATGGTGGAGGAGTATATGGTGGTGGAGGACGGAGGAGTATATGATGGAGGAGGACGGAGGTGTATATGGTGGAGGAGTATATGGACCGGAGGAGTATATGATGGAGGAGGACGGAGGTGTATATGATGGAGGAGGACGGAGGTGTATATGGTGGAGGAGTATATGGTGGAGTATACGGTGGAGGAGTATACGGTGGAGGAGTATACGGTGGAGGAGTATACGGTGGAGGAGTATATGGTGGAGGAGGACGGAGGAGGAGTATATGGTGGAGGAGGACAGAGGAGTATATGGTGGAGGAGGACGGAGGAGTATATGGTGGAGGAGTATATGGTGGAGGAGTATATGGTGGAGGAGTATATGGTGGAGGAGTATATGGTGGAGGAGTATATGGTGGAGGAGTATATGGTGGAGGAGTATATGGTGGAGGAGTATATGGTGGAGGAGTATATGGTGGAGGAGTATATGGTGGAGGAGTATATGGTGGAGGAGTATATGGTGGAGGAGTATATGGTGGAGGAGTATATGGTGGAGGAGTATATGGTGGAGGAGTATATGGTGGAGGAGTATATGATGGAGGAGTATATGATGGAGGAGTAATAATGATGGAGGAGTTATGATGGAGGAGTATATGATGGAGGAGTATATGATGGAGGAGTATATGTTGGAGGAGTATATGATGGAGGAGTAATATGATGGAGGAGTATATGATGGAGGAGTATATGATGGAGGAGTATATGATGGAGGAGTATATGATGGAGGAGTATATGATGGGACTTGTATGTTTCTCATTCAAAGAATACTGTAAATGAATGATGTAGGCCGGGTGGGCGGAGCCACACAAGGTGGAATTTTTTCAAAATTTTACCAGCAGGGAGGAGAAGATCCCCCGCTAGCAGGTGACGGCTCTGAGATGAATGAGCAAAGCCCCGCTACTCTGCCAAGATGGCCGCCTGCTGAGAACAAGCTATGGTCAGTAACAGGGAGAGATCACCCTAAAGGGAATACGGATTCTGTGTCCTCTGGTTGGCTCTTCACACATTTCTTCCAAACAAGGGATCCTCTTTGGGCTCCTTTTACACAGATATTCTGGAAGTCCATTTATCCAACCAACACCCCTCCCTATCCAGACAACACCCCTCCCTATCCAGACAACACCCCTCCCTATCCAGACAACACCCCTTCCTATCCAGACAACACCCCTCCCTATCCAGACAACATCCCTCCCTATCCAGACAAACATCCCTCCCTATCCAACCAACATCCCTCCCTATCCAACCATAGCCAGTTCTGTTCACATTCATGGGACTGAACACAGTAAGTTTGCATCCAGATCCACGTTTACGGACCAGATCTGGGTAGACATCGGCAGACGCACTTCTACTTCTATCCAGGATGACGAGTAACGAGGTCAGAAGATGGAGGAAGGATAGAGGTGGACATGGAGGTCAGAAGATGGAGGAAGGATGGAGGTGGACATGGAGGTCAGAAGATGGAGGAAGGATGGAGGTGGACATGGAGGTCAGAAGATGGAGGAAGGATGGAGGTGGACATGGAGGTCAGAAGATGGAGGAAGGATGGAGGTGGACATGGAGGTCAGAAGATGGAGGAAGGATGGAGGTGGACATGGAGGTCAGAAGATGGAGGAAGGATGGAGGTGGACATGGAGGTCAGAAGATGGAGGAAGGATGGAGGTGGACATGGAGGTCACATACTGGATGTGATGTCTGACTTTGTTCTGGACAGTCTGGGATCCCCGGCTGAGATGGAATGGAGGGAACCTGTGTGTAGGGGAGCCCCAATATACAGAAACTTACATAATTCTCCCCGAAATATCTCTGTCCGTGTCTGTAGGCTTCAATCACCATGTCAGCCGGCTTCGTCTTACTGACCGCCACCAGCCGGGGCGACACCGAAGGGAGAGTCTGGAGGAGAAGAGAGAAGACTGAGATACATGTCCCTCATCATCGGAGACCACTGACCTGATGACAAAAACTTCACATCACAGATCCCCCCCATCACAGGGCCTCCCCCCCCCCAATCAAAGGTCCCCCCAATCACAGGTCCCCCCCAATCAGGTTCCTATCACATCAGAGGACCCCTTCATGTCAGAGGTCTCCCCATTGCATCAAATGTCCCCCCTATCACATAAGAGGTTCCCCTCCCCCCTCATCAGGCTTGGTTCACACCTACAGTGCCTTGAAGAAGTCCTCCCCCCCCCCTGAAATGTCCCCCTCCCCCCTGAAATGTCCCCCATGTTGTCATGTTACAATGTATCCCCCCTCCCCCCTGAAATGCCCCCATGTCGTCATGTTACAATGTATTCCCCCTCCCCCCTGAAATGTCCCCCATGTCGTCATGTTACAATGTATTCCCCTCCCCCCTGAAATGTCCCCCATGCTGTCATGTTACAATGTATCCCCCTCCCCCCTGAAATGTCCCCCATGTTGTCATGTTACAATGTATCCCCCCCCCCCCCATGTTGTCATGTTACAATGTATTCCCCCCTCCCCCCTGAAATGCCCCCCATGTTGTCATGTCACAATGTATCCCCCTCCCCCCTGAAATGTCCCCCATGTTGTCATGTTACAATGTATTCCCCCCCCCCCTGAAATGCCCCCCCATGTTGTCATATTACAATGTATCCCCCCCCCCCCCCATGTTGTCATGTTACAATGTATTCCCCCCTCCCCCCCGAAATGTATCCCCCCCCCATGTTGTCATGTTACAATGTATTCCCCCCCCCCCCCCCGAAATGTCCCCCATGTTGTCATGTTACAATGTATTCCCCCCCCCCCCCCCCGAAATGTATCCCCCCCCCATGTTGTCATGTTACAATGTATCCCCCCCCCCTGAAATGTCCCCCATGTCGTCATGTTACAATGTATCCCCCCCCCGAAATGTCCCCCATGATGTCATGTTACAATGTATTCCCCTCCCCCCCTGAAATGTCCCCCATGTTGTCATGTTACAATGTATTCCCCTCCCCCCTGAAATGTCCCCCATGTTGTCATGTTACAATGTATCCCCCCCCCGAAATGTCCCCCATGATGTCATGTTACAATGTATCCCCCCCCCGAAATGTCCCCCATGATGTCATGTTACAATGTATCCCCCCCCCCCCCATGATGTCATGTTACAATGTATCCCCCTCCCCCCTGAAATGTCCCCATGTTGTCATGTTACAATGTATCCCCCTCCCCCTGAAATGTCCCCCATGTTGTCATGTTACAATGTATTCCCCTCCCCCTGAAATGTCCCCCATGTTGTCATGTTACAATGTATCCCCCCCCCCGAAATGTCCCCCATGATGTCATGTTACAATGTATCCCCCCCCATGAAGATGTCATGTTACAATGTATCCCCCTCCCCCCCTGAAATGTCCCCCATGTTGTCATGTTACAATGTATTCCCCTCCCCCCTCTGAAATGTCCCCCATGTTGTCATGTTACAATGTATCCCCCCCCATGTCGTCATGTTACAATGTATCCCCCTCCCCCTGAAATGTCCCCCCCATGTTGTCATGTTACATGTTACAATGTATTCCCCCCCCCCCCCGAAATGTCCCCCATGTTGTCATGTTACAATGTATCCTCCCCATGTCGTCATGTTACAATGGCCCCCTCCCCCCTGAAATGTCCCCCATGATGTCATGTTACAATGTATCCCCCCCCCCATGTCGTCATGTTACAATGTATCCCCCCCCATGTCGTCATGTCTTTACAATGTATTCCCCCTCCCCCCCCTGAAATGTCCCCCATGTTGTCATGTTACAATGTATCCCCCCCCCCGAAATGTCCCCCATGTCGTCATGTTACAATGTATTCCCCCTCCCCCCCTGAAAATGTCCCCCATGTTGTCATGTTACAATGTATTCCCCTCCCCCCTGAAGAAAGGCCCCCCCTATTGTCATGTCCATTTTACAATGTATTACTCCCCTGAAATGCCCCCCATGTTGTCATGTTACAATGTATTCCCCTCCCCCCCCCCTGAAATGTCCCCCATGTTGTCATGTTACAATGTATTCCCCCTCCCCCCCCTGAAATGTCCCCCATGTTGTCATGTTACATTACAATGTATATCCCCCCCCCCCCCCCGAAATGTCCCCCATGTTGTCATGTTACAATGTATTCCCCTCCCCCCTGAAATGTCCCCCATGTTGTCATGTTACAATGTATTCCCCTCCCCCCCCCGAAATGCCCCCCATGTTGTCATGTTACAATGTATTCCCCCCCCCCCTGAAATGTCCCCCCATGTTGTCATGTTACAATGTATTCCCCCCCCCCCTGAAATGTCCCCCAGTTGTCATGTTAAAATGTATTCCCCTCCCCCCCGAAATGTCCCCCATGTTGTCATGTTACAATGTATTCCCCTCCCCCCCGAAATGTCCCCCATGTTGTCATGTTACAATGTATTCCCCCCCCATACGAAATGTCCCCCATTCATGTTACAATGTATCCCCCCCCCCCCCCAGAAATGTCCCCCATGTTGTCATGTTACAATGTATCCCCCCCCCCATGTCGTCATGTTCAATGTATTCCCCTCCCCCTGAAATGTCCCCCATGTTGTCATGTTACAATGCATTCCCCTCCCCCCCCGAAATGTCCCCCATGTTGTCATGTTACAATGTATTCCCCTCCCCCCTGAAATGTCCCCCATGTTGTCATGTTACAATGCATTCCCCTCCCCCCCGAAATGTCCCCCATGTTGTCATGTTACAATGTATCCCCCTCCCCCCCTGAAATGTCCCCCATGTTGTCATGTTACAATGTATCCCCCCCCCCCTGAAATGTCCCCCATGTTGTCATGTTACAATGTATCCCCCTCCCCCCCCTGAAATGTCCCCCCATGTTGTCATGTTACAATGTATTCCCCCCCCCCCGAAATGTCCCCCATGATGTCATGTTACAATGTATCCCCCCCCCATGTCCGTCATGCTTACAATTATCCCTCCCCCTTGTTCCCCACCCATGTTCCCACTCATGATGTTACAATGTATCCCCCCTCCCCCTGAAATGTCCCCCATGTTGTCATGTTACAATGTTTCTCCCATTCCCCCCTGAATTCCCCCCCTGTTGTCATGTTACAATGTATCCCCTCCCCCCCTGAAATGTCCCCCATGTTTCATTTCCCCGTTACAATGTATTCCCCTCTTCCCCCTGATCCCCTGAAATGTCCCCCATGTTCATGCTTCAATGTATCCCCCCCCCCCGAAATGTCCCCCCATGTTGTCATGTTACAATGTATTCCCTGCTCCCCCTCCCCCCCTGAAATGTACCCCCCATGTTGTCATGTTACAATGTATTCCCCTCCCCTCTCTCCCCCCCATGTTGTCATGTTACAATGTATCCCCCCCCATGTTGTCATGTTACAATGTATCCCCCCCATGTTGTCATGTTACAATGTTCCCCCCCCATGTTGTCATGTTACAATGTATCCCCCCCCCCCCCATTTGTTACAATGTATCCCCCCCATGTTGTCATGTTACAATGTATCCCCCCCCCATGTTGTCATGTTACAATGTAAACCCCCCATGTTGTCATGTTACAATGTATCCCCCCCCCCATGTGTCATGTTACAATGTATCCCCCCCCCCATGTTGTCATGTTACAATGTATCCCCCCCATGTTGTCATGTTTACAATGTAATCTAAGGGATTGGATGTGATGGACCGACACAAAGTTGCACATAATTGTGTAGTGGAAGGAGGCGGAAATGGTTTCCAACATTGTCTGAGCTCAATAAATCTGTGAAATTGTATTCGCCCCCCCCCCCGAGTCAATACTTTGTAGGACCCCCCTTTGGCATGGAGGCGGTACGATCAGATTGTACGGTGCATGGAGGCGGTACGATCAGATTGAACGGTGCATGGAGGCGGTACGATCAGATTGGACGGTGCATGGAGGCGGTACGATCAGATTGACGGTGCATGGAGGCGGTACGATCAGATTGGACGGTGCATGGAGGCGGTACGATCAGATTGACGGTGCATGGAGGCGGTACGATCAGATTGTACGGCGGCGGTACGATCAGATTGTACGGTGCATGGAGGCGGTACGATCAGATTGTACGGTGCATGGTGGCGGTACGATCAGATTGAACGGTGCATGGAGGCGGTACGATCAGATTGTAGGGTGCATGGAGGCGGTACGATCAGATTGTAGGGTGCATGGAGGCAGTACGATCAGATTGTACGTGCATGGAGGCGGTACGATCAGATTGTACGGTGCATGGAGGCGGTACGTCAGATTGTAGGGTGCATGGAGGAGGCGGTACGATCAGATTGTAGGGGTGCATGGAGGCGGTACGATCAGATTGTAGGGTGCATGGAGGCGGTACGATCAGATTGTAGGGTGCATGGAGGCGGTACGATCAGATTGTAGGGTGCATGGAGGCGGTACGATCAGATTGTACGCTGCATGGAGGCGGTACGATCAGATTGTACGGTGCATGGAGGCGGTACGATCAGATTGTACGGTGCATGGAGGCGGTACAATCAGATTGTAGGGTGCATGGAGGCGGTACGATCAGATTGTAGGGTGCATGGAGGCGGTACGATCAGATTGTACGGTGGCGGTACGATCTCTTAATACGATGATAGACAGATCTGAACGCACTGTATATGGAGGGATCGCACCTCCTTTATCGGCCGATAGCCCCCCCCTCACCTGAGCTCTCCTGGCAGCGGCCCGCCTTCACCTTCTCCCGCACACAGAGCACCGATCTACTGATCTCCTCCGACATCCCGGCTGCCCTCCGCATCCTACACCCTGGACACTTCCCTATCACCGCCCGGCACACACAGCGGGAGCACGTACAGCCAATGGAAGAAGACGTCTGTCGTGAGAGGCCAATCAAACGTCCAAATCCCCGGAGAGGGGCAGGAACATCTGTATGACAGGTGGAGGGAGAGGCGGCCATGTTGAGTGGGGCAGAGGAGGTACAGACTTTCCCATTGGAGAATGGTAGACAGAGGGGCGGGGAAATGACATCACAGATCACGTGAATGAGCGGAGTCTGAGCCGTGTCACGTGATCTGTTCAATAACGGATTGTATTTATCAGAGAGGGAGGAGCCATGTACTGTCTGTGTATACAATGTATCATTTATAGGATCTGGGAGGAGCCTGAGAATTGAAACAATTTATATCAGAACCCCCGAGTCCCCCTCATCACATCACAGTCCCCTCCCCTTCACACCAGAGTTCTCTCATATCACAGTCCCCTCCCCCGGACTGTATACAATGTATATATATATATATATATATATAGGTGAGTCCCCTCCCCCGGACTGTATACAATGTGTATATATATATATAGGTGAGTCCCCTCCCCCGGCCTGTATACAATGTGTATATATATATATATAGGTGAGTCCCCTCCCCCAGACTGTATACAATGTTGTATATATAGGCGAGTCCCCTCCCCGGGCCTGTATACAATGTATATATATGTGAGTCTCCTCTCCCAGACTGTATACAATGTATATATATAGGTGAGTCCCTCCCCCAGACTGTATACAATGTATATATAATAGGTGAGTCCCTCCCCCAGACTGTATACAATGTATATATATAGGTGAGTCCCCCGCCCCCAGACTGTATACAATGTATATATATAGGTGAGTCCCCGCCCCCAGACTGTATACAATGTATATATATATGTGAGTCTCTCCTCTCCCAGACTGTATACAATGTATATATATAGGTGAGTCCCTCCCCCAGACTGTATACAATGTATATATATATATAGGCGAGTCCCCTCCCCCGGCCTGTATACAATGTATATATATAGGTGAGTCCCCGCCCCCAGACTGTATACAAATGTATATATATATAGGTGAGTCCCTCCCCCAGACTGTATACAATGTATATATATAGGTGAGTCCCCGCCCCCAGACTGTATACAATGTATATATATATATAGGTGAGTCCCCGCCCCCAGACTGTATACAATGTATATATATATGTGAGTCTCCTCTCCCAGACTGTATACAATGTATATATATAGGTGAGTCCCTCCCCCAGACTGTATACAATGTATATATATATATAGGCGAGTCCCCTCCCCCGGCCTGTATACAATGTATTATATATAGGTGAGTCCCCGCCCCCAGACTGTATACAATGTATATATATAGGTGAGTCCCCTCCCCGGACTGTATACAATGTATATATATAGGTGAGTCCCCCGCCCCAGACTGTATACAATGTATATATATAGGCGAGTCCCCTCCCCCGGCTGTATACAATGTATATATATGTGAGTCTCCTCTCCCAGACTGTATACAATGTATATATATAGGTGAGTCCCCGCCCCCTGAATGTATTACAATGTGTATATATATATATATATATAGGTGAGTCCCTCCCCCAGACTGTATACAATGTATATATATATAGGTGAGTCCCCTCCCCCAGACTGTATACAATGTATATATATAGGTGAGTCCTCCCCCCAGACTGTATACAATGTATATATATATAGGTGAGTCCCTCCCCCAGACTGTATACAATGTATATATATAGGTGAGTCCCCCCCCAGACTGTATACAATGTATATATATAGGTGAGTCCCCTCCCCCAGACTGTATACAATGTATATATATAGGTGAGTCCCTCCCCCAGACTGTATACAATGTATATATATATAGGTGAGTCCCCTCCCCCAGACTGTATACAATGTATATATATATAGGTGAGTCCCCGCCCCCAGACTGTATACAATGTATATATATATAGGTGAGTCCCCGCCCCCAGACTGTATACAATGTATATATATATATGTGAGTCTCCTCTCCCAGACTGTATACAATGTATATATATAGGTGAGTCCCCTCCCCCAGACTGTATACAATGTATATATATATATAGGCGAGTCCCCTCCCCCGGGCCTGTATACAATGTATATATATAGGTGAGTCCCCCGCCCCCAGACTGTATACAATGTATATATATAGGTGAGTCCCCTCCCCGGACTGTATACAATGTATATATATAGGTGAGTCCCCGCCCCCAGACTGTATACAATGTATATATATATAGGCGAGTCCCCCCCCCCTGTATACAATGTATATATATGTGAGTCTCCTCTCCCAGACTGTATACAATGTATATATATAGGTGAGTCCCTCCCCCAGACTGTATACAATGTATATATATAGGTGAGTCCACCCCTAAGTCACAAGGTCCAAATTGGGCCCAAAGTGCCATTATTTTCCAGCACTGCCTTCACCCTCTTGGGCATGGAGGTCACCAGAGCTTCACAGGTTATTACTGGAGTCCTCTTCCACTCCTCCATGACGACATCACGGAGCTGGTGGATGGATGTTAGAGACCTTGTGCTCCTCCACCTTCCAATCCTCCATGACGTCATCACGTAGCTGGGGGGATGTTAGAAACCTTGCGCTCCTCCACCTTCCATTTGAGGAGGCCCCACAGATGCTCAATAGGGTTTAGGTCTGGAGACATGCTTGGCCAGTCCATCACCTTCATCCTCAGCTTCTTTAGCCAGGCAGTGGTGGTCTTGGAGATGTTTGGGGTCGTTATGTTGGATTACTGCTGATAGCAGAGGAAGGAGACGGCAGATAATATTTCATGGCTGAGGTTCACAATGACTTTATTGGTACTTCCTCCTCCTATAGATGGACAATATAATCCCACATTTGTCCTCCGTCTGCATTCTGCATTCATCAAACTGACACTTGTTTGTTCTGTCCCCCTCTGCTACACTCGGATGCGATGGAGGACCTCGGATGCGATGGAGGACCTCGGATGCGATGGAGGACCTCGGATGCGATGGGGGGAGACCTCTGATGCGATGGGGGGACCTCGGATGCGATGGGAGAGAGCCTCGGATGCGATGGAGGACCTAGGATGCGATGGAGGACCTCGGATGCGATGGAGGACCTCGGATGCGATGGAGGACCTCGGATGCGATGGAGGACCTCGGATGCGATGGGGGGAGACCTCTGATGCGATGGGGGGAGACCTCTGATGCGATGGGAGAGCCTCGGATGCGATGGAGGACCTCGGATGCGATGGAGGACCTCGGATGCGATGGAGGACCTCGGATGCGATGGAGGACCTCGGTGCGATGGGGGGGGGGGAGACCTCGGATGCGATGGGGGGAGACCTCGGATGCGATGGGGGGAGACCTCGGATGCGATGGGGGGAGACCTCGGATGCGATGGGGGGAGACCTCGGATGCGATGGGGGGAGACCTCGGATGCGATGGGGGAGACCTCGGATGCGATGGGGGGAGACCTCGGATGCGATGGGAGAGCCTCGGATGCGATGGAGGACCTCGGATGCGATGGAGGACCTCGGATGCGATGGGGGGAGACCTCTGATGCGATGGGGGGAGACCTCTGATGCGATGGGGCAGAGACCTCTGATGCGATGGGGGGAGACCTCTGATGCGATGGGGGGAGACCTCTGATGTGATGGGAGAGCCTCGGATGTGATGGAGGACCTCGGATGCGATGGGGGATATAAAATTGTCTTTTTCAGTACTCAGGTACCTCTGAAGAAAATAAACTCTCCCCAAAGTCTATACGCAGAGCACCCAGAAAGTATTCCCGGGATATACGCAGAGCACCCAGAAAGTATTCCCGGTATACACAGAGCACCCAGAAAGTATTCCCGACTCTTCACTTTGGACACATTTTGTTATGTTCCGGCCTCATTTCAGAATGGATTTCATTAGTTTTTCCTCCACATTCTACAAACAATCCCCAATAATGACAACGGGGAAGAAGTTCGTTTTGAAATCTTTGCAATTTTTTTAAATAAAGAACAACCCTTCCCCCCCCCCATGTACATAAGTCTTCTCAGCCCCCTCCTCCCATGTACCTCAGTCTTCCGATCCCCCTCCCCCCCATGTACCTCAGTCTTCCGATCCCCCCCCCCCCCCCACGTACATAAGTCTTCCCAGCCTTTGCCCTATACTTTGTTGAAGCCCCTTTAGCCCCCATTCCGGCCTCGAGTCATTTGGAGTACGATGCTACAAGCTTGGACAGGGAATACTTATGTACATTGGGGGGGGGGGGGCTGGGAATACTTATGTACATGGGGGGGGGGGATGGGTTTCTTTTTTCATTTTCTTTTTTTTTTACAAATTGCAAAGATTTCCAAACTAACTTCTTTCACATTGTCATTACGGGGGATTGTTTGTAGAATGTTGGGGAAAAAAAACTAATTTCTTTCATTTTGGAATAAGGCCGTAACATAACAAAATGCGGCAAAAGTGAAGCGCTGGGAATCCTTTCTGGACGCGGGGTACTTCAGATTCAAGTCCGTGTCTCCCCCGAAAACACACAAAAACCAGCAATGACTGCTTCTATCCTTCCTCCAAGACTCAAAGAGGATGTTACTATAATCAGCCGGATGCTGAGGTCTTCTGCTGCAATCGGTTATAAAGGTTTGATGTGTTTACCGTTGTCTTTGTCCCATTGTTAGTTGCGTTAATCGAGTCACCTATTGTTTCTGTCTGTTGGCTGGTCCTCCTGGAGGTTCCTACATGATGGAATTAGTCTGGTGTCAACATTACCTTGTTAACTAATCAGTGTGGAATGTTTATCCCAATGTGTAATATTGGTGTTTATTGTTCATGTGTGGACTGCCCCTATTTCTGAAGCGTATAAAAACCTGTATTTCTTTAAAAAAAAAAAAAAAAAATTCCAGTTGCCCCTAAGCTCGTGTTGTCTAGTTCTTGGGTGCAATGCCTGGATATAATACTTCAGTTCTGTGTCCCAGCGGCAAGGAAGCAGTTCTCTAACGGAAGAACCCAGGCGGGCGGGCACAAGTCTGAAGAACAAAATGCACGTCTTGTAACCCAAAAGCTGCCATCTGCAGTCCCGCGTAGCGTGGAAGAACATCCAGCTAAGAAGAACACTGATCTGCTGTAGAGAGTGTAAAGCAAGATATGGAAGCCGAATTGTCAAAGGTTGGACAGTGTGGGAACCCCAGAAGTGACTTTGGACTCCGCAGGGTGTGGAGCTATGCATTTCAAGTTGATAACACATAGCCACGCCCTCCCCATGCCCTTGGAGTCTGATGTCACTACTAATGTGACCACACTGTCCACTCTTTGACAGTTTGGCTTCCATTGCATATGGAAGAAAAATATATTTGAAATGCTACAATTTTGGCCATATTCAATAAATATATATACAGTGAAGGAAATGCGTATTTGCTCCCGGCTGATGGTGAACCTTCGCCCCTCACACAGAAATGATCGGTCTAACAATGGAATGTTCGCCCCTCACACAGAAATGATCGGTCTAACAATGGAATGTTCGCCCCTCACACAGAAATGATCGGTCCAACAATGGAATGTTCGCCCCTCACACAGAAATGATCGGTCTAACAATGGAATGTTCGCCCCTCACACAGAAATGATCGGTCTAACAGAAAATGTTCGGTGTAACACTGAGAGACAGAATACAACAACAAATTCAGCAGAAATGTGTCTAACAAATGATGACGGATCTGCATGTTCATGAGGGAAAGAAGGATTTGATCCCCTATCATTCAGCAGGATTTCTGGCTCCCAGGTGTCTCTCATACAGGTAACAAGCTGAGATTAGAAGCAGTCTCTTAAAGGGAGTGCTGCTAATCTCATTGTGTTACCTGTATAAAAGACACCTGTCCACAGGAGCAATCAAACCATCAGATTCCAAACTCTCCACCATGGCAAAGACCAAAGAGCTGTCCAAGGAGGTCAGGGACAAGATGGTAGACCTACACAAGGCTGGACTGGGCTACCAAACTATGGCCAAGCAGCTTGGTGAGAAGGTGACAACAGTTGGTGCAATCATTCACAAATGGAAGAAACACAAACAAGTGTCAGTCTCCCTAGGTCTGGTGCACCATGCAAGATCTCACCTCGTGGGTGTCAATGATCATGAGAACAGTGAGGAATCATCCTGGAACTACACGTGAGGATCTTGTCAATGATCTCCAGGCAGCTGGGACCACAGTCACCAAGAAAACAATTGGTAACACACTACGCCGACAAGGACTGAAATCCTGCAGTGCCCGCACGGTCCCTCTGCTCAAGAAAGCCCATGTCCAGGCCCGTCTGAAGTCTGCCACTGAACATCTGAATGATGCAGAGGAGGACTGGTGGGAAGTGTTGTGGTCAGATGAGACCAAAATCCAGCTCTTTGGCATCAACTCAACTCGCCGTGTTTGGAGGAGGAGGAATGCTGCCTATGACTCCAAGAACACCATCCCAACTGTGAAACATGGTGGTGGAAACATTCTGCTTTGGGGGTGTTTTTCTGCTAAGGGGACAGGACAACTGCACCGCATCAAAGGGACGATGGACAGGGCAATGTGCCATCAAATCCTGGGTGAGAACCTTCTTCCCTCAGCCAGGACATTGAAAATGGGTGGTGGATGGGGGTTCCAGCATGACAATGACCCAAAACACACGGCCAAGGCAACAAAGGAGCGGCTCAAGAAGAAGCACATTAAGGTCCTGGAGTGGCCTAGCCAGTCTCCACACCTTCATCCGATTGAAAATCTGTGGAGGAGCTGAAAGTTCGAGTTGCCAAACGTCAGCCACCAAACCTTAATGACTTGGAGAGGATCTGCCAAGAGGAGTGGGCCAAAATCCTTCCTGAGATGTGTGCAAACCTGGGGGCCAACTCCAGGAAACGTCTGACCTCTGTGATGGCCAACAAGGGATTGGCCACCAAGTACTAAGTCATGTTTTGTGAAGGGATCAAATCCTTCTTTCCCTCATGAACATGCAGATCAGTCATCATTTGTTAGACGCATTTCTGCTGAATTTGTTGTTGTATTCTGTCTCTCAGTGTTACACCGAACATTCCATTGTTAGACCGATCATTTCTGTGTGAGGGGCGAAATTCCATTGTTCCATTTCTGTTGAGGGCGAACATTCCATTGTTAGACTGATCGTTTCTGTGTGAGGGGCGAACATTCCATTGTTAGGCCGATCGTTTTGTGTGAGGGGCGAACATTCCATTGTTCGATGTGTGAGGGGCAAACATTCCATTGTTAGGCCGATCGTTTCTGTGTGAGGGGCGAACATTCCATTGTTAGACCGATCATTTCTGTGTGAGGGGCGAACATTCCATTGTTAGACCGATCATTTCTGTGTGAGGGCGAACATTCAGCATCAGAGGGGAGCAAATACACATTTCCTTTATTGTATGTGTATATATATATATATATATTTTTAACAAGAATGATAGGATAAAGGAAGCGCACAGAACTTTAATAAGGAACACACACACGAGAGAGATCTTTGGAAAAATCTGTCTTTAGTGTCATTTTAAATAAAAGTTTCCCGATGGTCTCTGGGCTCATCGTTTGACGATGACAGGCATTGGTCTATTACGGATAAATCACCTTCAATACAAGAATAAGGAAGAACCAGGGAATGTGTCCGGGGGGGGGGTTGGTAGTTGGGGGGAGTTGGGGGGGGAGGGGCGAGGTGCACTGATGGGGGGGGGTTGTTGGGATGGGGCGTGGTGCACTGATGACGGGTGGACGGGACTCGCTTACATAAATGCAGATGATTGTCTTGCATAGGCCAACGATTCCAAATACTTGTGTATTAGAGGACGGCCCTCGCAGACCAGCCCTCAGCGATTTACATTCATCATTTGGTAAATGGAATCCGGCACCTCAGAGAGCGACCCACAGGGACAGGATATGAAGCTCCACCATTGTTAGGAAAAGCAGCCTGCACCAACCAACACTGCCCTCTAGGGGCAGGATCGCAGAAGTACAGCAAGGTGCCTCTGCTCCCAGGTCCCTGGGGTTAGATGAAGCCACCAGGCCCATGGCAATCAGAGGCCTCCACACAAAATTCCTTGTGATTGTAAATCAGAAATCTTCACACAATTTGGGTTGGTTTTCTGATAACAAAAGAAAATATACAGCTACAGGACTAAGGCCTCATCATACTATCATTCCCCCCCCCCATGATAAATGTGCTGGCATAATATGAGTCAAGTCCAACTAGGTGCATGCCACTTGCGGCCTTATCGCTTTAATTCAGATCTGGCTGTTTTACGGCGCTCCTGGAGGATATCTATTGCTACACTCAGAGAGGACGGAACCTGTGTTCTTACACACAGCATCTCCGCCAGCCCCTCCCCTCTGCTGCCCATTCACAGAAGCCTTTGTATTTTATTAATTCAGAAAATACAATGGCTTCTGTGAATGGGCAACAAAGGAGAAGGGCTGGCACAGCAGTTGCATGCAACTCTGTATCTGAATTTAGGTCGAAAGATTTTATGGCACTCCTGGAGGATAACTATTGCTACACTCAGGAGCTCAGAGAGGACAGCACTGCTCAGCCAAACAGAAGCTTCCTGTGAGTGGCTGAGCAGTGCTGTTCTCTCTGAACCCCTGAGTGTAGCAATAGCTTTCTTCCAGGAGCGCCATAAAACCTTTTGATCTAAATTCAGTTACAAAGGTGCATGCAACTGCTGTGCTGGCCCCTCCCCTTTGATGCCCATTCACAGAAGCCATTATATTTTGTGAATTCATTCCAAAAATACAAAGGCGTCTGTGAATAGGCAGCAGAGGGGGAGGGATGGGCAGAGAAGCAGTGTGCAAGAACATAGGTTCTGTCCTCTCGAGTGTAGCAATAGATATCCTCCATTCACAGGAGGCTTTGTATTCTGTGAATATAAAGCCTCCTGTGCTTGGCTGAGGCAAGTGGATGACACTGCAATCTCCACCTTAGCCAAACAGAAGCTTCCTGTGAGCGGCAAAGGTGGAGATTGCAGTGTCATCCACCTGCCTCAGCCAAGCACAGGAGGCTTTATATTCATTCACAGAATACAAAGCCTCCTGTGAATGGAGGATATCTATTGCTACACTCGAGAGGACAGAGATGTTCTTGCACACTGCTTCTCTGCCCATCCCTCCCCCTCTGCTGCCTATTCACAGACGCCTTTGTATTTTTGGAATGAATTCAGAGAGGACAGAACCTGTGTTCTTACACACTACCTCTCTGCCTCTACCTCCCCTCTGCTGCCTAGTCAAAGATGCCTTGATATTTTATGAATGAGTTCATAAAATACAACGGCTTCTGCAAATGGGCAGAAGAGGGGAGGGGCTGGCACAGCAGTTGCATGCAACTGAATTTAGGTTAAAACAGTTTTATGGCGCTCCTGGGGGATAGTTATTGCTACACTAAGGGGCTCAGAGAGGACAGCGCTGCTCTGCCACTCACAGGAAGCCTTCTCTGTTTGGCTAAAGTGGAGATTGCAGCGTCATCCACCTGCCTCAGCTAATCAAAGGAGCCTTTATATTCATGCACAGAATACAAAGCCTCCTGTGAATGGCTGAGCAACACTCAGCCCAACTCTATTTTGTTCCCAAAGCAGGACGGGGTGTTCTCATGCCGCTGCCAGAACCCGGCGCTATATACTGTATGCAGCTCAAGCAACATAAAGTTAATACAGCGCACAAGGCACACACAGCGGACAATGCGCACACAGCGGACAAGGCGCACACAGCGGACAAGGCGCACACAGCGGACAATGCGCACACAGCGGACAATGCGCACACAGCGGACAAGGCGAGTAACGAAGGTAATAGTTTACTATTAAAATCTGTACTCCAGGAATTCAGCCACTTTGATAAATGTGCGGGCATACTGAGAATTCTGGCCAGCAAGGTGCACGCCCTGCGGACTTCTCTCTTCAATTCACATCTAACAGTTTTATGGAGCTCCCGAAGGATAGCTATTGGTGTAGTTCCGAAGCTCCGATGCTGGACCAAACTAAACGTCACTAAAACATGGAGTTCAGATTTAAAATGCTTGCAAAGGCTCAAGGTTCTACGCATGAAGGTAAGAAAAACCTTCTGTGTGCGGCACTCCCCCCCCCCCCCCCCCCCCCCCCAAGACCCCCCTCTAATACTTATCTGAGCCCCATCCCGATCCAGCGGTGTCCACGAGAGCCAAATCTTTGGCTGAGACATTGGCTCCCGCTGCTGTCAATCACAACCAGTGAGCCAATAAGGAGACAGAAGAGCCGCGGCTGTGTGTGTGAATGGACACACTGAGCAGCGGCTCAGGAGTGCGCCTGCTTGGGCGCCCCCATAGCAAGCTGACCGACAGGAAGAAGGAGCCAGGAGCGCTGGCGGGGGAGGATCCGGGCTGCTCTGTGCAGGGAAGTAGAACATGTTTGCTTTTTTAAAAGCAAACCTTTAGCCCGGGTTCACATACATGCGGTGCGGTATATCACATGCGATTCGCCCAGGAACTGCGCCGATTCACATGCGATTTGACTCGTACATTTTGTACGGCTCAAATCACACCGCACCCAAAAAAGGTGCAAGACCCTTTTTTGGGTCCGCACTAGAATCGGATTGCACGGGAATTCACACCTATGCGATCTGATTCTGCACATGTTAACCCCTTCACGCCGGTGCCTCCCGGCCCTTTAAAATTTTCAGAAGCCAAGAGGCGGGACGGGGGGGTCATGTGACCGTCGTGACGTGTCGTCACGGTGGTCACATGATCGGGAAAGGTCCCGATCGAAAGAGGAGATCAGGACCTTAACGTGAGTACCGGACGTGTGCTGGCCGCGGGCAGGGCGCGCGCTCTCGGCACATATGTCCTTTTTTAATAGAACGCAAAAATGTGCGGCCGCTCGGCGTCTAGGCCCAGATCCCGGGAGGACGCACATTTGCGTTCGGCCGGCGCGAAGAGGTTAACATACACACCCACAGCGGTTCGCACGAACGGGGTGCGATTCTGATGCGGTGAGGAATTCGCACAGAAAACGCTGCGCACCGCATTTGTATGAACCCGGCCTTTAACAATTCCATAAACCGGTACGAGTTCCAACAGACTGAGCGAACGGCGAACATAAAACGATATAATAGACACACACACACATACGGATTCCTAGCTGACAGATTCATCTCACATCTGAAATATAAACTACGGCTGGGTACAAAATAACCGCTTTTTTGTTGAAGTCGCGTTCCTCTGGCAGTGTTACCGTTTTGTGCTGAAGGGGAGTATCTGGCGGAATCACGTTTGATGCGTTTATAGTCTGTCCCCGTCCCGGACGTATTACATAGCGGTCCTAGATATACATTACTACTAGAATTACATCAGATTATTTCCCGATCAAAACTTCAACCAGAGAGTACAAAAATATTACCGATGATGATCTCCGGCGTGGAAACATTCCGCTCACTTATCAAATTCACAGGACTAGAAAAAAAGTTTGATTTTGTCTTTTTGGTTAAAAAAAAAAAAAAAAAAAAAAAAAAAAAAAGGAAGAATCCTAAAAGTTGGACTCGTCTGTTCCTGCTGAATCTTGGATCCAAAGGGATTCTTCTGGAGGGGGCTCCGAGGAAGGGGCGCCGCCGGAGGTGTCCATGAACATGTTGGGGATCTCGCTCCCGAAATAAATCTTGCTGTTGGCCGCGATGGCCTGGAACTTCATGAGCTGCAGGTACTGCGGAGTCAGCTTCAGCTGCGGAGAAAAAAACAAAGATGGAGGATTATTATTGGGGGTTGGGTACAACGACGGGAAAAAAAAAATAACTTGAAGCGGAGCTCAAAAAAAAAAAAAAAAAAAGGGAAGTTCTGCTTTAAGCCTTTGTCCCCCGCTCCCCATTAAGGATTGGCACCTTTGGGGGTGGGGGGATGGGCGGAGTACCCTTCATTTGTGTCAGTGGGGATGGGGGGGGGGATTATGCCCTATCGTTCGTATCAGTGGATGACATGGTGCCCTACAGGCCAGATAAAAACAAGCAGAGGGGCCAGTGGAAGGAATTGTGCCCCATTGTTGGTCTCATTGGGGGAATTGTGCCCCTTCATTGGTGTCATTGGGGAGGGGGGTTATGCCCTATCGTTCGTATCAGTGGATGACTTGGTGCCCCAAGGACCAGATAAAAACAAACAAAGGGGCCAGTGGAAGGAATTGTGCCCCATTGTTGGTGTCATTCGGCCGAATTGTTGGTATCATTGGGAGGAATTGTGCCCCTTCATTGGTGTCAGTGGGGGGGTGGGGATTATGCCCTATCGTTCATATCAGTGGATGACATAGTCCCTTAAGGACCAGATACAAGCAAAAAGCAAGTTTGCTGTCCTTCAGACTTTAGTGTGGCTATTAGAAGTAGAAAAGGTCCCAACATCAGTTGGGAAAAAAAAAAAAAAAACAGTGCCCCAACTTGGGTGTCAGTGGAAGCAATTCTGCCCCTTCATTGGTGTCAGTGAGGAGGGGGGATTATGCCCTATCATTTGTATCAGTGGATGACATGGTGCCCCAAGGGCCAGATAAAAACAAGCAAAGGGGCCAGTGGAAGGAATTGTGCCCCACTGTTGGTGTCATTGGGAGGCATTGTGCCCCTTCATTGGTGTCAGTGAGGAGGGGGATTATGCCCTATGGTCCGTATCAGTGGATAAAATAGTGTCCCAAGGGCCAGATAAAAACAAGCAAAGGGGCCAGTGGAAGGAATTGTGCCCCATTGTTGGTGTCATTGGGAGGAATCGTGGCCCTTCATTGGTGTCAGTGGGGAGGAGGGATTATGCCCCATTGTTGGTGTCATTAGGCCCAATTGTTGGTATCATTGGGAGGAATCGTGGCCCTTCATTGGTGTCAGTGGGGAAGGGGGATTATGCCCCATTGTTGGTGTCATTAGGCCCAATTGTTGGTATCATTGGGAGGAATCGTGGCCCTTCATTGGTGTCAGTGGGGAGGAGGGATTATGCCCCATTGTTGGTGTCATTAGGCCCAATTGTTGGTATCATTGGGAGGAATCGTGGCCCTTCATTGGTGTCAGTGGGGAGGGGGATTATGCCCCATTGTTGGTGTCATTAGGCCCAATTGTTGGTATCATTGGGAGGAATCGTGGCCCTTCATTGGTGTCAGTGGGGAGGAGGGATTATGCCCCATTGTTGGTGTCATTAGGCCCAATTGTTGGTATCATTGGGAGGAATCGTGGCCCTTCATTGGTGTCAGTGGGGAGGGGGGATTATGCCCCATTGTTGGTGTCATTAGGCCCAATTGTTGGTATCATTGGGAGGAATCGTGGCCCTTCATTGGTGTCAGTGAGGAGGGGGGATTATGCCGTATGGTCCGTATCAGTGGATGACATGGTGTCCCAAGGGCCAGATAGAAATGAGCAGAGGGCCACAGTTTGGAGAGCAGTGCTACAGACAGTATATGAGGAGAGTGCAGTGGTACCCGGTTGGCCTCGGCTGTTTTCTGCGAGGTGTAGAATTCGGCGTCAGCTTTTGCCTTCGCTCGGGCCAGGAAAGCAGAATCTGTGGAAGAAGAAGAATGTTACAAAACCGACAACATTTGTGATAAAATGATATCTGAACGACTTTCAGTAAATCGTTTGAAAGGTCGTCTTCTTATCTTGTAGACAAAACAATGGGGATGAGCGATGGTTACAATATCTTCGACTTTCTGGTGCGCATGCTTGTCCGGTGTCAGGGACTCTGAAAGTCCCGAATCCAAAGGATTGCAGATTGGTCGGGTAATCAGGATGTTTATAGGGAAGTAAAGGATTTCATCGCCTACATTTCGCTTATTACAGGTTTACTTTAAATCGCTTCCAGATATACTGCTAGACGGCAGCACCTGTGCGCAAAATCATGTGTATATATATGTGACTTTGCATCTCCGGGTAAAGGGGCGCGTGCACACACCCTACCCGCGCCGCCATTCGTGGCTGTGGATGTCAATCACTGGGTTCCAGCTAGTAGTTACCCGCCGGCGCCCGGTGATTACCGACAGGGAGGAGGACTGTTTTGTTTACTAACAGTCCTCCTCCCCATCAGTTTGGGGACACTGCACAGCACAGCCATCCAGAGCAGTGTGAGTACAGTGAAGCACACAGACCCCGCCCCCTATTAAATCACACCCAGCACACAGTTAACCCTTTGATCATCCCTCACATTAACCCCCTTTCTGCCCAGTGCCATTAGTACAGTATCAGTGATTTTCTTTAGCACTGGTCACTGTACTGGTGTCACTGGGGATGTCAGTGACACCAAGTTAGTTCCCCCCCCCAGTGTCAGAATGCCCGCCGCAGTCCCGCTATAAGTTGTTGATCTCCGCCATTACTAGTAGAAAAAAAAGAAAAAATCCCAGTATCTATACCGCCATTTGTAGACGCTATAACTTTCACGTAAACCAATTAATTTACACGTATCGGGATTTTTTTTTTTTTTTAAATCAAAGACACGGAGCGGAATACATTTTGGCCGAAATTTATGATGAAATTAGATTTTTGCAATTTTTTGTATTGGACATGTTTAATAGCAAAAAGTCAAAAATATTGTTTTTTTTCCCTCTAAATTGTCGGTCTTTTTTTTTTTTTTTTTTTTTTAATAGCGCAAAAAATAAAAAAAATGCAGAGATGATCAAATAGCACCGAAGGAAAGCGCTATTTGTGGGGGGGGAAAAAAAAAAAAAAAAAGGACGTAAATTTCATCTGGGTGCAGCGTTGCACGACTGCGCAACTGTCAGTAAAAGTAATGCAGCCCCGTAACGCAAAAAAACAGCCTGGGCAGTAAGGGGGGGGGGGGATCCTGAGAAGGGCGAGGGGGGGATCCCTCTGGAGGGTGAAGGGGAATTCTCTGGAGGGCGAGGGGTTAAAGTGACTGCAAAAGCTCACCAACAGCTAACCGTTAGCGTTCCTGATTGTGGTGAAGGACATCAGAGAACCCAGACTTGGGGTGAAGGACATCAGAGAACCCAGATTTGGGGTGAAGGACATCAGAGAACCCAGATTTGGGGTGAAGGGCATCAGAGAACCCAGATTTGGGGTGAAGGGCATCAGAGAACCCAGATTTGGGGTGAAGGGCATCAGAGAACCCAGATTTGGGGTGAAGGGCATCAGAGAACCCAGATTTGGGGTGAAGGACATCAGAGAACCCAGATTTGGGGTGAGGGACATCAGAGAACCCAGATTTGGGGTGAGGGACATCAGAGAACCCAGATTTGGGGTGAGGGACATCAGAGAACCCAGATTTGGGGTGAGGGACATCAGAGAACCCAGATTTGGGGTGAGGGACATCAGAGAACCCAGATTTGGGGTGAAGGACATCAGAGAACCCAGATTTGGGGTGAAGGACATCAGAGAACCCAGATTTGGGGTGAAGGACATCAGAGAACCCAGATTTGGGGTGAAGGACATCAGAGAACCCAGATTTGGGGTGAAGGACATCAGAGAACCCAGATTTGGGGTGAAGGACATCAGAGAACCCAGATTTGGGGTGAAGGACATCAGAGAACCCAGATTTGGGGTGAAGGACATCAGAGAACCCAGATTTGGGGTGAAGGACATCAGAGAACCCAGATTTGGGGTAAAGGACATCAGAGAACCCAGATTTGGGGTGAAGGATATCAGAGAACCCAGATTTGGGGTGTAGGACAGATGGGTAACTTTGTAGAACATCAAACATTAGAGAAAGTCTTTGCAGGGATCTGTGTGCTGGAGAGACTCTGAGGTAAGTCTCTGTTGGGAATCAGGCACCGCGCTGTTTTGTTAAGAGTGAGTCCGGGTTCACATACATGCGGTGCGGTACATCACGTGTGATTCGTATAACCGCACCGCATTCCCTGCCAATAACATGTGATATGTGTGCGGTGCGATCGGAATCGTACATTTTGTATGGCTCTAATCGCAATCCGCACCAAAAACACGCAGGGCCCTTTCTTGGGTCCGCACTAGATTCGGATCACATGGGTATTCACACCTATGGGACTGGATTCTGCACATCGCCCCGCGTTTTGCGGACGGCTTTCAGGGTGTTGTTAACTTATCATACACACCCGCAGCAGTTCGCCTGAACGGAGGGCGATTCTGATGCGGTGCGGAATTCGCACAGAAAACGCACCGCGTCAGTGTGAACCCGGCTGAAGATGCAGGTTTAGGTGTCATGACTGGGAGGTAGAAGCTCATTTAAGTTTTATATATTTGAAGGTCGGGGGTTTGAATATACAAACGTTTGTCTCCCCCGGCAGAAAATGGTGACATTGCGGCATTGAGATAGAAGATCTGACGGATCGCGCCAAAAACCTGTCTTGTATTGCAGGATAGAGATGATATGAAGCCATTTATTATCACAGAGTTGTTCGGCTCCTTTATAAATCCTAACAACAGAAATCCCCCAAATGGCCCGGATCAGGCGTCTCCGCCCCCCCCGGGATCAGAAGTCCCCGCCCCCCCCCGGGATCAGAAGTCTCCGCCCGCCCCCCCCGAGATCAGACGTCTCCGCCCCCCCCCCCCCGGGATCAGACGTCTCCCCCCCCCCCCCCCCCGGGATCAGACGTCTCCCCCCCCCCCCCCCCCCCCCCCCGGGATCAGACGTCTCCGCCCCCCCCCCCCCCCCCCCCCCCCCGGATCAGACGTCTCCGCCCCCCCCCCCCCGGGATCAGACGTCTCCGCCCCCCCCCCCCGGGATCAGACGTCTCCGCCCCCCCCCCGGGATCAGACGTCTCCGCCCCCCCCCCGGGATCAGACGTCTCCGCCGCCCCCCCCCCCGGGATCAGACGTCTCCGCCCCCCCCCCCCGGGATCAGACGTCTCCGCCTCCCCCCGGGATCAGACGTCTCCCCCCCCCCCGGGATCAGACGTCTCCGCCCCCCCCCGGGATCAGACGTCTCCGCCCCCCCCCCCCCCGGGATCAGACGTCTCCGCCCCGGCCCCCGGGATCAGACGTCTCCGCCTCCCCTCCCCCCGGGATCAGACGTCTCCGCCCCCCCCCCCCCGGGATCAGACGTCTCCGCCCCCCCCAGGATCAGAAGTCTCCGCCACCCCCAGGATCAGAAGTCTCTGCCCCCCCCAGGATCAGAAGTCTCTGCCCCCCCCAGGATCAGAAGTCTCCCCCCCCCGGGATCAGAAGTCCCCGCCCCCCCCGGGATCAGAAGTCTCCGCCCTCCCCTGGAATGTTTGGCCTTGGTACAGACACACAAGATGACACACACACGGGGTACAATGGCAATTAAAAGGTTAATTCCCCACATTTGTGGCTTCTTAAATTGTAATCAGTGTCTGTGTATAAATAGTCGGTGAGTTTAACCTGCTCAGTGCATCCACATGAGAGCTAACAGATACTGAGCCATGGGGAGCAGAAAAGAACTGGCAAAAGACCTGCGTAACAAGGTAATGGAACTTTAGATAAAAATTGAAAAGGATACCAAGGTCAGATAGACCAAAAAAGATTGCAGCCACAACTGCCAGAAGAATTGTTCGGGATACAAAGAAAACCCCCGCAGGTCACCTCAGGAGGAATACAGGCCGCTCTGGAAAGACGGTGCGGTTGTTTCAAGGAGAACAATACGACGATAATTGAACACAAATGAGCTGCATGGTGGAGTTGCCAGAAAGAAGTCTTTACATCTCCTCTGTGACAAATGAAGCCGAAATGATGATTTTGTCACTTCCAGATTTGGTGCTGCAATTCCCCGTCTCTTGTTGTGTTTGATCAGCTGCTTTGGAGGGCAAGGAAGACAGCGGAGGTCAATACAAGGCTTGACAAATTTGCTTGCAGTCTAACAGCCAGCTAAAATATTAGGAGCCAGGTAGGGACAGGAGGGGGAGGAGTCACAGGAGGGAGTGGGACAGGTGGGGGAGGAGTCACAGGAGGGGGGAGTCACAGGACGGTGGGACGTGGGACGGGGGGGGGGGGGGGGGGGGGGGAGTCACAGGAGGGGGGAGTGGGACAGGTGGAGGGCAGGACAGGTGGGGGGCAGTGTCATAGGAGGGGGGGGGCGAAACAGGTTGGGGGGCAATGTCACAGGAGGGGGGGGGGCAGGACAGGTTGGGGGCAGTGTCACAGAAGGGGGGGGTGGGACAGGTGGGAGGGCAGTGTCACAGAAGGGGGGGTGGGACAGGTGGGGGTCAGTGTCACAGGAGCAGGGGGGGGGGGACAGGTTGGGGGCAGTGTCACAGGAGAGAGGGGGTGGGGACAGGTGGGGGGCAGTGTCACAGGAGGGGAGGGCGAAATAGGTTGGGGGCAGTGTCACAGGAGGGGGGGCAGGAAAGGTGGGGGCAGTGTCATAGGATGGGGGCGAAACAGGTTGGGGGGGGCAATGTCACAGGAGGGGGGGCGGGACAGGTTGGGGCAGTGTCACAGGAGGGGGGCCAGACATGTGGGGGGCAATGTCACAGGAGGGGGGGGCGGAAAAGGTGGGGGGCAGTGTCATAGGAGGGGGGGCGGGACAGGTGGGGGGTACTGTCACAGGAAGGGGGGGGGGGGGTGAAACAGGTTGAGGGCAGTGTCACATGAGGGGGGTGGGACACTGTGTCACAGGAGGGGGGGCGGGACAGGTGGGGGGCAGAATGCCAAATCCTGCACCTCTCAGTGCAGCTGCTGCACCCCCTCATCTTTGCCACCCCTGGTCTCAGCATTCAACAGACTCTGCTGCTAACTGACTCCACCCCTCCTCTGGTCCTCCTCCAGACCCTGCACTTTCTGCTTTCCAGCTCCGCCCCCAAAAGAGGGTGCACATTGATGTCAAGGAGGGTGGGGGATTCTGGACATCTGATGTAATGGGGGGGTGCTCTGGACATCCAGTCTTACAGATACAACTGGCCCTTTGAGGGCAACCATAATGCTGATCCGGCCTGTGATGGAATGGAATTTGACACCCTCATCTAGGGCCTCTACTTTCAGAAAATATAAAATGTTTGGTGGTTCTAAGTAATTTTCTAGCAAAAAATTCTGTTTTTAACGTGTGTGAAAAATCTAAAATTCGCCTTGAACAGCAAGCGATTTCCAGGCTTTAAAAAAAAAAAAAAAAAAAAAAAGTGAACGCATTTTTTTACCTGCAAAAAAACGGGCATTTTTTTTTTTTTTTTTTTTAAGTGAACTTATCCTTTAAGTTTTTTCAATTTTATATATATTATTACATTTTATTTTCTGTCCATTTTTTCTGTGTTACTTAAAAAAAACAAATGTTATTTTAAAATACTGGATTGTATTTTTAAAATTCATATTCCTTTAAATTCATGAATTAAAAAGTTGAATAGAATACAATTCTATAATAAAATATGAAAAAAAAAAAAAAAAAAAAAACCCTTTCCATTTCAGTTTCATTTTTCGGCCAATTGCATCCTGAATTATCAGTTTTGGTGCAGAATTTTCGTTTCGGCGCACCGCTTGTACTATTTTTGTAGCTGTACAGAGGAACAAGTCGCTTTGTTTGCCCCCCCACAGTTTTTTTGTTTCACTCACCTTCAATTTCGGAGATCTTCTTCTCGGTTTCTTTTTCCATCACCTTCTGTCCATATTTGATCTCTGCAACTTGGGCCACTTTCTCTGCCTCTGGAGATCCGGAAAAGGAAAGATAAAAACGACATAATAATCAATAAAGGTCCACGCTGGCTGTATGACAGTATATACACAGAGCCTTGAAAGTCTTCCCCCCCCCTGAAATGTCCCCCATGTTGTCATGTTACAATGTATCCCCCTCCCCCCCTGAAATGTCCCCCATGTTGTCATGTTACAATGTATCCCCCTCCCCCCTGAAATGTCCCCCATGTTGTCATGTTACAATGTATCCCCCCTCCCCCCCTGAAATGTCCCCCATGTTGTCATGTTACAATGTATCCCCCTCCCCCCCTGAAATGTCCCCCATGTTGTCATGTTACAATGTATCCCCCCCTCCCCCTGAAATGTCCCCCATGTTGTCATGTTACAATGTATTCCCCTCCCCCTTGAAATGTCCCCCATGTTGTCATGTTACAATGTATTCCCCTCCCCCCTGAAATGTCCCCCATGTTGTCATGTTACAATGTATTCCCCTCCCCCCTGAAATGTCCCCCATGTTGTCATGTTACAATGTATTCCCCTCCCCCCCTGAAATGTCCCCCATGTTGTCATGTTACAATGTATTACCCCTTCCCCTGAAATGTCCCCCATGTTGTCATGTTACAATGTATCCCCCCTCCCCCCTGAAATGTCCCCCATGTTGTCATGTTACAATGTATCCCCCTCCCCCCCTGAAATGTCCCCCATGTTGTCATGTTACAATGTATCCCCCCTCCCCCCTGAAATTTCCCCCATGTTGTCATGTTACAATGTATTCCCCTCCCCCCTGAAATGTCCCCCATGTTGTCATGTTACAATGTATTCCCCTCCCCCCCTGAAATGTCCCCCATGTTGTCATGTTACAATGTATCCCCCCTGAAATGTCCCCCATGTTGTCATGTTACAATGTATTCCCCTCCCCCCTGAAATGTCCCCCATGTTGTCATGTTACAATGTATCCCCCCTGAAATGTCCCCCATGTTGTCATGTTACAATGTATTCCCCTCCCCCCCCCATGTTGTCATGTTACAATGTATCTATAGGGATTGGATGTGATGGACCGACACAAAGTGGCACATAATTGTGAAGTGGAAGGAGAGTGAGAAATGGTTTCCAACATTTCTGAGCAATAAATCTGTGAAATTTGTATTCGCCCCCCCCCCCCCCCCCGGAGTCAATACTTTGTAGGACCCCCTTTGGCTGCCATTCCAGCTGCAAGTCTTTTTGGGGATGTCTCTTTGCACATCTAGAGAGGGACATTTCTGCCCGTTCTTCTTTGCAGAATCCCTCAAGCTGTCCGATTGGATGGAGAGCGTCTGGGAACAGCAATTCTCAGGTCTGGCCACAGATTCTCCATTGGATTTGGGTCTGGACTGTGACTGGGCCATTCTAACCCATGAAGATGCTTTGATCTAAAGTTCTAAACCAATCAATCACAAGCTGTGTGCTGGAGCTCCCTCCCCTGTCATTTATCTCCTGGGGTCAGGAACACTTGTCAGATGTGACTCATGTCGATAACAGGGGAAGGAGGCAGCAGACAGAAATGACACTTAGTGCTCTGGACTGAGGCAAATACACACTATAGAGGGATGTGCTTTGCTCACATTTCATGTCTGAGGATTACAAACACTTCAAAGTGAATATAAACCTCAATGTGAACTTGTAATGAAATCACAGTGGATTGGGTGACGCACCAATCACAGCCTTCTTCCTCTCAGTCTCCGCCTCCTTCTCCACCACCTTCTGCTTCTGGGCAGCAATCAGCAGTTTGGTCTTCTCACTTTCCCTGTAAATGGAAGACAATGGCAGTCACGCACAGGCACAACACAGGGTAACGGTCTGTCGGTGTCATTTCATCACAAAGTTCGTTCCTTCCCTGAACTGGTCAGAACTCGACATATTTCTGTAAATACAATTTTTTTGCTTGATATTACAAGTGGTAGTCGCAGGAACATTCTACAGACGTCCCGTGTTCTCTGTAAAGGGGAACTCCACTTCTGCGGGGAAAAAAAAAAATAATGTATCTTATATAATTGTGACTCGAGTCACATTGTAACTGAATGTTATGAAAAATGACCTTTCCTTCCCAGTCTGCAGCCGCTGTCATTTTCTGTCAAATTCAAGATGGCTGCCTGGAGGCGTTCTGTACACAGATGGTATATGGAACACCCCCCCCCCCTAAAGAAATGTAATTTCCCGCTTGTGTGATTGGCCCACTGATTTTCCCAGAAGTCTGCACTGAGATACAAGTCAGATTTTTCAGCAACAAAATTATTAATTTTGGTGAAATACTCCCAAGAGGGAAGTCACGCCTAAAGCAAAGCTGTAACGTAACCGACCCCGACTGCGCTACTTCCATTAGACTCCCGCTTCCCCGTCCGAACACCGACCACAGACACCACCGCTGACCATACAAGACTAGACCACACCAATCTTGAAGTAAACCAGGAAATAGACTACTTTATTTTTACACAGATACAAGATATATACATTCAAGGGAACAATCCCCCCTCCCTGCATAATGACACAGGGCGGGGCAATCTACCTTTAGTAACAAGAGACACTCCAACAGACAGTCCCATGAGCAGGGAGGGCTGCTGGAGACACCCCCCACCAAGCCAATACACAAACAACCCATAATAGTTTGCTCCCAAGCTAGACACACAATAGAACAATGGGATGCACCACATCGCATTAAACAATCCTCAACCCCCCACCCCAATAATAGGACAGATCACCCTGTACCCCTAACAGGCACAGGGTGACTTACACATAAGAGGGATATGGGGAGCTGAGACAGGGGTCTCCCCACCCCTCCAAAGTGAGCTGTGTTCCATGGGCCCCCCACCCAAAGTGACCTGGGGTCCAGCGAACAGATTTTCTGTTCTTACACTTCTAATGTGTCATCCCGGTTTTGTTTATCTTTCTTTCTTGCGATTCTGGGCACCCAATTTAAAAAAAAACTGCCTTTTTAAATTCATCTTCATTCAGCCCGGGTTCAAATACATGCCGTGCGGTATATCGCATGTGATTCGTACAGAAACCGCCCCGCATTCCCTGCAGATCACATGTGATTTGTGTGCGGTGCGATCGGACCCGTACATTTTGTATGGCTGTAATCCCACCGCACCAAGAATGTGCAGGAACTTTTTCTTGGGTCCGCACTAGAATCGGATCACACGGGTATTCACACCTATGAGATCAGATTCTGCGCATCGCACCGCGTTTTGCAGACCGATTTCGGGGGGTTGTTAACTTAACATACACACCCGCAGCGGTTCGCACGAACGGGGTGCGCTGCGGAATTCGCACTGAAAACGCTGCAAATTCCACACCGCGTCGGTGTGAACCTGGGCTGAAATTCATGAGATGAATTAAAAAGTGGAATACAATTATACATAATAAAAATATTTTTTGTTCTTGTGTTTAACCGCCTCCCGCCCGCCATATAAGGGAATGACGGGTGCAAGGCGATTCTCTCGTTCTGGGAGGACGTCATATGACGTCCTCCCACTCTAACCGCGCGTGCGTGGCTCTGGGAGCGCGCAGTGCGACGATCGTCAGTGCACTGTGTCCCTCGGACACAGCGGATCAACGGAAAGAGCAAAAGATGTCGGCTCGATCATGTGATCAGCTGTGTCCAATCACAGCTGATCACATGTAAACAGGGAAATGTCAGTTATTGGCATTTCTCTCCTCACGAGCTGTCACGCTGACAGAGGAGAGGAGAGCCGGTAATCGGCATTCCTCAGACGGGACATGTACACTGATCATCAGTGTAGCCCCATCAGTGCCACCTGTCAGTGTCAGCGGCGCTCATCCATGACACCTGCCAGTGCCCATCAGTGCCACATATCAGGTAACACTAAAAGGCAGCTCAGATGGGCACTATCAGTGCCAGTCAGTGCCACCTATCAGTGCTGCCAATCAGTGCCGCCTATGAGTGCCCATCAGTGCCACCTACCAGTGCAGCCTATCAGTGCCCATCTCTGCAGCCTCATTAGCGCACATCAGTGAAGGAGAAAAATCACTTAATTTATAAAAATTTATAACAAAAACTAAGAGAAAATTTTTCAAAATTTTCAGTTGCTTTTGGTTTGTTTAGCAAAAAATAAAAACCCCCCAGAGGTGATGAAATACCACCAAAATCAAGCTCTGTCTCAAAAAACTGATAAAAATTTCATAGGGGTACAGTGTTGCATAACCACACAATTGTCAAAGCGTGGCAGCGCTGAAAGCTGAAAATTGGCCTGGACAGGAAGGGGGTAGAAGTGTCCTGTAGGCAGGAAGGGGGTAGAAGTGCTCGGTAGGCAGGAAGGGGGTAGAAGTGCCCTGTAGGCAGGAAGGGGGTAGAAGTGCTCGGTAGGCAGGAAGGGGGTAGAAGTGCTCGGTAGGCAGGAAGGGGGTAGAAGTGCCCTGTAGGCAGGAAGGGGGTAGAAGTGCTCGGTAGGCAGGAAGGGGGTAGAAGTGCTCGGTAGGCAGGAAGGGGGTAGAAGTGCTCGGTAGGCAGGAAGGGGGTAGAAGTGCCCTGTAGGCAGGAAGGGGTAGAAGTGCCCTGTAGGCAGGAAGGGGGTAGGCAGGAAGGGGGTAGAAGTGCCCTGTAGGCAGGAAGGGGGGTAGAAGTGCCCGGTGGGCAGGAAGGGGGTAGAAGTGCCCCGGTGGGCAGGAAGGGGGTAGAAGTGCCCGGTAGGCAGGAAGGGGGTAGAAGTGCCCGGTAGGCAGGAAGGGGGTAGAAGTGCCCGGTAGGCAGGAAGGGGGTAGAAGTGCCCTGTAGGCAGGAAGGGGGTAGAAGTGCCCTGTAGGCAGGAAGGGGGTAGAAGTGCCCGGTAGGCAGGAAGGGGGTAGAAGTGCCCTGTAGGCAGGAAGGGGGTAGAAGTGCCCTGTAGGCAGGAAGGGGGTAGAAGTGTCAGGAAGGGGGTGTAGAAGTGTCAGGAGGGGGGTAGAAGTGCCCGGTAGGCAGGAAGGGGGTAGTAGAAGTGCCCGGTAGGCAGGAAGGGGGTAGAAGTGCCCGGTAGGCAGGAAGGGGGTAGAAGTGCCCGGTAGGCAGGAAGGGGGTAGAAGTGCCCGGTAGGCAGGAAGGGGGTAGAAGAAGCCCGGTAGGCAGGAAGGGGGTAGAAGTGCCCGGTAGGCAGGAAGGGGGTAGAAGTGCCCGGTAGGCAGGAAGGGGGTAGAAGTGCCCGGTAGGCAGGAAGGGGGTAGAAGTGCCCGGTAGGCAGGAAGGGGGTAGAATGGGCAGGAAGGGGGTAGAAGGCAGGAAGGGGGTAGAAGTGCCCGGTAGGCAGGAAGGGGGTAGAAGTGCCCGGTAGGCAGGAAGGGGGTAGAAGTGCCCGGTAGGCAGGAAGGGGGTAGAAGTGCCCTGTAGGCAGGAAGGGGGTAGAAGTGCCCGGTAGGCAGGAAGGGGGTAGAAGTGCCCGGTAGGCAGGAAGGGGGTAGAAGTGCCCTGTAGGCAGGAAGGGGGTAGAAGTGCCCTGGGACAGGAAGGGGGTAGAAGAAGTGGCAAAGGGGTAGAAGTGCCCGGTAGGCAGGAAGGAGGTAGAAGTGCCCCGGTAGGCAGGAAGGGGGTAGAAGTGCCCGGTAGGCAGGAAGGGGGTAGAGGCAGGAAGGGGGTAGAAGTGCCCGGTAGGCAGGAAGGGGGTAGAAGTGGCAGGAAGGGGGCAGAAGTGCCCGGTAGGCAGGAAGGGGGTAGAGGTGCCCGGTAGGCAGGAAGGGGGTAAGGGGGTAGAAGTGGGGTAGTAGGCAGGAAGGGGGTAGAAGTGCCCGGCAGGAAGGAAGGGGTAGAAGTGCCCGGTAGGCAGGAAGGGGGTAGAGGTGCCTGGTAGGCAGGAAGGGGTAGAAGTGCCCGGTAGGCAGGAAGGGGGTAGAAGTGGCAGGAAGGGGGTAGAAGTAGGCAGGGAAGGGGGTAGAAGTGCCCGGTAGGCAGGAAGGGGGTTAGGGGGCAGAGGCGGCCCCGGTAGGCAGGAAGGGGGTAGAGGCGCCCGGTAGGCAGGAAGGGGGTAGAGGCGCCCGGTAGGCAGGGGGTAGAGGGAAGGGGGTAGAGGCGCCCGGTAGGCAGGAAGGGGGTAGAAGCGCCCGGTAGGCAGGAAGGGGGTAGAAGCGCCCGGTAGGCAGGAAGGGGGTAGAAGCGCCCGGTAGGCAGGAAGGGGGTAGAAGCGCCCGGTAGGCAGGAAGGGGGTAGAAGCGCCCGGTAGGCAGGAAGGAGGTAGAAGCGCCCGGTAGGCAGGAAGGGGGTAGAAGCGCCCGGTAGGCAGGAAGGGGGTAGAAGCGCCCGGTAGGCAGGAAGGGGGTAGAAGCGCCCGGTAGGCAGGAAGGGGGTAGAAGCGCCCGGTAGGCAGGAAGGGGGTAGAAGCGCCCTGTAGGCAGGAAGGGGGTAGAAGTGCCCTGTAGGCAGGAAGGGGGTAGAAGCGCCCTGTAGGCAGGAAGGGGGGTAGAAGTGCCCTGTAGGCAGGAAGGGGGTAGAAGTGCCCTGTAGGCAGGAAGGGGGTAGAAGTGCCCTGTAGGCAGGAAGGGGGTAGAAGTGCCCGGTGGGCGGGAAGGGGGTAGAAGTGCCCTGTAGGCAGGAAGGGGGTAGAAGTGCCCTGTAGGCAAGGGGTTAAATATGCCTTAACTTCTAAATCCGCTTCTAGATCCACTTTCAAATACCGGGGTGGGGAATTCGATCTCCCGGGTATCAGATCTTGTTCCTGTCACGTGTTTTGACAACGTGTTTTTCTACTGATTTGTCCTTTAATCTTTGTAATTTTTTCTATAGCATCATGGGAAACGGCGATAAACATCACCAACAGCAACAACGATATAATTAACAATGCAGCATCTTACATGAGCTCGTAGTTTCTTCGGATCGATTCTGGAATGTTTGGTTTTGTGACTCGGACAGCCTGAAAATAAGCAGAATTCAACAAATTTCCAAATTTGTCCATAAAATAAACCAACTAAAAAAATGTGACCAAATGCACCCAATCAAAAACACATTCTTTAGGCCTGGTTTACCCCTTGGCACCGGCGCCTCCCGGCCCTTTAAGAGTTCCAGAAGCTACTGAGGGGTTGGGGGAGGCGAGGCGGGTTTTAGGGTCATGTGACCGCCGTGATTCGCTGTCACGGCGGTCACATGATCGGGAAAGGTCCTGATCAAAAGAGGAGATCGGGACTTTTCCGTGAGTACCGAACGTGTGTGCTGGGAGCGCTCTCAGCACATATGCTTTTTTTTAACCTCTTGGCGCCGGCCGAACGCAAACGTGCAGCTTCCCGGGTTCTGGGCCTAGACGCCAAGCGGCCGCACATTTCTGTTCTATTAAAAAAAGACATATATGCTGAGAGCGCGTCCTGCACGCTCCCAGGACAGATGTCCTGTACTTACGGAAAGGTCCCAATCTCCTCTTTCGATTGGGACCTTTCCTGATCATGCGACCACATGACCCTAAACCCCGCCCCGCCTCCCGGCTTCTGAAACCCTTAAATGGCCGGGAGGAGCCGGCGCGAAGGGGTTAAATAGAATGCAAATGTGCGACCAACGCAGAGCGACGTGGTGTGCCACATGGGAACACTATAGTGAAAGGCGAGCGGGGACCAGAAAGAGAAGACTGAGCAGCAGAGGATCAGCAGAGATGCAGGACCGGAGCAGGAGAAAGTAGCTATGTCACATGTGGTGCACTGCATGGGAGCAATATAGCGGTAAGTAAGCGGGGACTGGAGAGAGGGGAGGATCAACAAACAAGAGGATTAGCAGAGCTTGGGGTTACTACTGAGCAGGGGGATCAGCAGAGCTGGGGGTTACTACTGAGCAGGGGGATCAGCAGAGCTGGGGGTTAATACTGAGCAGGGGGATCAGCAGAGCTGGGGGTTAATACTGAGCAGGGGGATCAGCAGAGCTGGGGGTTACTACTGAGCAGGGGGATCAGCATAGCTGGGGGTTACTACTGAGCGGGGGATCAGCATAGCTGGGGGTTACTACTGAGCAGGGCTGGCAGGGTGATCAGCAGAGCTGGGGGTTACTACTGAGCGGGGATTGGGGGATTCAGCAGAGCTTGGGGGGTACTACTGAGAGGTTGGGGGATCGCAGAGCTGGGGGTACTATTGGGGGGGTTGGATTATTATCTGCAGAGCTGGGGGTTACTACTGAGGGGGGTCAGTAGATTGGGGTTACTACTGAGGGGGGATCAGTAGAGTTGGGGGTTACTACTGAGGGGGGATCAGCAGAGCTGGGGGGTTACTACTGAGCGGGGGATCAGCAGAGCTGGGGGGTTACTACTGAGCGGGGGATCGGCAGAGCTGGGGGTTACTACTGAGAGGGGGATCGGCAGAGCTGGGGGGGTTACTACTGAGAGGGGGATCGGCAGAGCTGGGGGGTTGCTACTGAGCGGGGGGATCGGCAGAGCTGGGGGGTTGCTACTGAGCAGGGGATCGGCAGAGCTGGGGGGTTGCTACTGAGCAGGGGATCGGCAGAGCTGGGGGGTTGCTACTGAGCGGGGGATCGGCAGAGCTGGGGGGTTACTACTGAGGGGGGGGATCGGCAGAGCTGGGGGGGTTACTACTGAGCGGGGGATCGGCAGAGCTGGGGGGTTACTACTGAGCGGGGGATCGGCAGAGCTGGGGGGGTTACTACTGAGCGGGGGATCGGCAGAGCTGGGGGGTTACTACTGAGCGGGGGATCGGCAGAGCTGGGGGTTACTACTGAGCGGGGCATCGGCAGAGCTGGGGGTTACTACTGAGCAGGGCATCGGCAGAGCTGGGGGTTACTACTGAGCGGGGCATCGGCAGAGCTGGGGGTTACTACTGAGCGGGGGATCGGCAGAGCTGGGGGGTTACTACTGAGTGAGGGACTGGAAGGGGGGATCTGCACACTGATGCAAAGAAACGGGGAGCTGTGCTGTTTAGGCAGGTTGTCTTATGCAAAGAGTGGACTGTTATGTAAGGGGGGATTGATGTAAAGGCGGGGGAGCACTAAGATGTAACAGGGTGCCCTGTAATGTAAAGGGGGGCTATACTGTAAAGGGGGGGGCTTTGATGTGAAAGGGGGCTGTAATGTAGAGGGGGGACAAAATATAAAGGGGAGCAGCTATGTAAAGGGGGACTGATGTAAAAGAGGGCTTTAATGTGACGGGGGGGAGGGACTGTAGTAAAGGGGGGCTGTGATGTGAAGGAGGGGGCTGTGATGTGAAGGGGGGGCTGTGATGTGAAGGAGGGGCTGTGATGTAAGAGATGTGACAAGTTTTCCTGACAAAAAAAAAAAAATGGTGACAGGGGAGGGACCTCTAGCAGAGTGACAGCATCAGCTCTGTTCCTGTGAGCTCTGTGGAGGGGGGGGGGGGGGAGGTGTCTTTTCCCTCCAATCAGCTCTCAGAGCTCTCCTCACTGAACTCTGCCGTGTGTAACTTCAGCTCCCCCACACCCTTTTTTTCTGAACTCTCAGACAAGCTTTATAAAACTCAGCACTTTAAGTGGATATAGAGAAGAGAAGCTACAGATAAACAGGTACAACTTATGTAGGAGGATTTGTTTCATCTCTCTTTATCCTCTTAAGGCAGTGGTCTCCAAACTGTGGCCCTTTGCTTGCCTTCATCTGGCCCTTGAGGCACTATCCCACCACTGTCAATGATGGAGCACCAGTTCCTTACTGACACCATCAACGGGGCACTATTCTTCTTACTGACACCATCAACGGGGCACAATTCTTCTTACTGACACCAACAATGGGGCACAATTCTGCCCATTAAAACCAATGGTGGGCTACTGATGCCGGGGCATTATCTTCTCCCACTGGCCACAGTCCGGCCCCCCTAAAGCCCAGTAAATAGGCCCTTTTGTTAGGCAGTTTGGAGACCCCGCCCTGAGGGGACATGGACGGGTTTACACCACTCTAAGAAGTATTCCAAATCTCTCCGCCATACCTGGATGATCAGTCCGGGGGCCATGGAATTCAGGTCTTGTTGGAGAGCCAGCTTGAGGTTCTCATCTATCTGATCTGTGAAGAGAAAAGGACGTCCAGGTCAGGAGGATCTCCGTCATCTTCCCAGCAAGACGTAACAGAGTGCTTTACAACTCAAACAAGCCTCCCCCCCCCCCCCCTTCCTTGGGTGAGAACCTTCTTCCCTCAGCCAGGACATTGAAAATGGGTGGTGGATGGGTGTTCCAGCATGACAATGACCCAAAACACACGGCCAAGGCAACAAAGGAGCGGCTCAAGAAGAAGCACATTAAGGTCCTGGAGTGGCCTAGCCAGTCTCCAGACCTTCATCCGATTGAAAATCTGTAGAGGGACCTGAAAGTTCGAGTTGCCAAACATCAGCCACCAAACCTTAATGACTTGGAGAGGATCTGCCAAGAGGAGTGGGCCAAAATCCCTCCTGAGATGTGTGCGAACCTGGGGGCCAACTCCAGGAAACGTCTGACCTCTATGATGGCCAACAAGGGATTGGCCACCAAGTACTAAGTCATGTTTTGTGAAGGGGATCAAATCCTTCTTTCCCTCATGAACATGCAGATCAGTCATCATTTGTTAGACGCATTTCTGCTGAATTTGTTGTTGTATTCTGTCTCTCAGTGTTACACCGAACATTCCATTGTTAGACCGATCATTTCTGTGTGCGAGGGGAGAACATTCCATTGTTAGACCGATCATTTGTGTGAGGGGCCAACATTCCATTGTTAGACCGATCATTTCTGTGTGTGAGGGGCCAACATTCCATTGTTAGACCGATCATTTCTGTGTGAGGGCCAACATTCCATTGTTAGACCGATTTCTGTGTGAGGGGCCAACATTCCATTGTTAGACCGATCATTTCTGTGTGAGGGGCCAACATTCCATTGTTAGACCGATCATTTCTGTGTGAGGGGCCAACATTCCATTGTTAGACCGATCATTTCTGTGTGAGGGGCGAACATTCCATTGTTAGACCGATCATTTGTGTGAGGGGCCAACATTCCATTGTTAAACCGATCATTTCTGTGTGTGAGGGGAGAACATTCCATTGTTAGACCGATCATTTCTGTGTGAGGGGCGAACATTCCATTGTTAGACCGATCATTTCTGTGTGAGGGGCGAACATTCCATTGTTAGACCGATCATTTCTGTGTGAGGGGCGAACATTCCATTGTTAGACCGATCATTTCTGTGTGAGGGGCGAACATTCCATTGTTAGACCGATCATTTCTGTGTGAGGGATGAACATTCAGGAGGGGAGGAGGGGGGGGAGGAGAATGGGCGTGGGGGGGGGGGAGGAAGGGGGGGGGGGGGGGAGGAGGAGGGGGGGGGGTTATTCATCTTCAGGCCTAAAATGATTTAAAAAAAGGCAAAACCCGTCTCTGGCGGTGAAAGTGACGCACTGACTCACCGAACAGCTCGATGTAAACTTCCTGCAAGGTGTGGACGCTGCAGAACTGGTTGAGCTCGTGGTGGATCTTGTTGAATATTAAGGCCTTGTCATAGTCGGCGGTTGTAGTTCTTCACTATGTCGTACACTAGGGGGAGCCAATCAGAGAAAGAAGAAAAAAAAAACACAAACATTTCACCAACCGGACGACATCCAAAATGAAATAAATCTTAATGGCGCTTCATATGACGGAAGAACAGATTGGGCTGATGGAAGCAGCTGCTCACCTGCATTGGAAATGAGGAAATTCACCACTTCTATCCGGTCAATGTAGATCATCACTCCACCACTAGGAGGAAGAGACATGGAAAGGATGAGAGGAGCGCAGAGCGGAGGGGCACGGTTGGTCCCAGTCACACTGAGTCAACTTTGAAAATCGTTCGGCTTCCAGTGAAGTCGGATGTCATATTATTATGATACAGGATTTATATGGCGCCAACAGTGTGCGCAGCGCTGTAAAAATGAAGGCAGACATTACAGTTACAATACGGTACAAGAGGACACAGAGGGCCCTGATCCTGGGAGCTTACAATCTAGGAGGAAGGCTTGAGTGATACAAAAGGTAATAGCTGTGGGGGAGGAGCTGATGGATGAAATAAATGGCAGTTTTCTAGGTAGAAGCAGGATAGACTTTCTTTAAACGTTTTTAGGAATCGTCTAAAGGTGGATAGATTAGGAGATAGCCAGAGATTGGGGTAGCCATAGGATGGGAGGAATTTGGGGTATGGGAGAAGGTGACAGGAGGACACTGGGTGGGGGTGAGGGGGGGCAGGGGGGGGGGGGGGGGGGTTTTGGGGGTGGGGGGGGGGGTGGGTGAGGGTAGAGAGGGGTGGAGGACACTGGGGGGAGGTCAGTGGGGGATGGCAGAGAGGGGTGGAGGGGAGTGTAAATTGGTTGCGGAGGATGAGGCGGTATGATTTGGACAGGGATTGGATGTTGGGCCTGAAATGATAGTTCAGAATCCAGGGTTCACCCCAGCACCCTGGCATGCGGGGGATGGGTTGATGTTGGTGCTATTGATTCTGACCGAGAAATCAGGGGAAGAGGCACGTGGGGGAGGTAATATTATGAGCTCAGTTTTGGATAGAATTGAGTTGTAGGAAGTGGAGTGACCTCCAGTCTGATATGTCTGTTAGTAAATCGGTGATACGGGAGGAAACTGAAGGGGTGAGCTGAGGAGCAGAGAGATAGATTTGTGTCATCAGCATAGAGATGGTATTGGAAGACATGGGAAGCTATCAGCTGACCCAAGAAAGAAGTGTAGAGGAGGAGAATAGGAGAGGTCTAAGGACAGAACCATGGGGAACCCCAGCAGTAGGAGGAGTAGGAGAGGTCCAAGGACCGAACCTTGGGGAACCCCGGCAGGAGGAGGAGAGGTCCAAAGACAGAACCTTGGGGAACACCGCATTAGGAGGAGGAGGAGGAGAGGTCCAAGGACAGAACCTTGGACACCCATTAAGGGGAGCACCGCATTAGGAGGAGGGAGGAGGAGGAGGAGGAAGGAGAGGTCCAAGGACAGAACCTTGGGGAACACCGGCATTAGAGGAGGAGGAGGAGGGAGGTCCAAGGACAGAACCTTGGGGAACCCCGGCAGTAGGAGAAGGAGGAGAGGTCCAAGGACAGAACCTTGGGAACCCTGGCAGTAGGAGGAGTAGGAGAGGTCCAAGGACAGAACCTTGGGGAACCCCGGCAGTAGGAGAAGGAGGAGAGGTCAAAGGACAGATCCTTGGGGAACCCCGGCAGTAGGAGGAAGAGGAGAGGTCCAAGGACAGAACCTTGGGGAACACCGGCATTAGGAGGAGGAGGAGGAGAGGTCCAAGGACAGAAGCTTGGGGAACCCTGGCATTAGGAGGAGGAGGAGGAGGAGGAGAGGTCCAAAGGACAGAACCTTGGGGAACCCCGGCAGTAGAGAGGAGGGCCCAAGGACAGAACCTTGGGGAACCCCGGCAGTAGGAGGAGGGAGGAGGAGACAGGCCCAAGGACAGAACCTTGGGGAACCCCGGCAGTAGGAGGAGGAGGAGGAGAGGCCCAAGGACAGAACCTTGGGGAACCCCGGCAGTAGGAGAAGGAGGAGAGGTCCAAGGACAGAACTTTGGGGAACCCTGGCAGTAGGAGGAGGAGGAGAGGAGGAAGTAGAGTTGCGACACCAAAGGTGCGGTGAGATAGGTAAGATTCGAACCAACGGAGAGTCCAGTCACGGAGACCAAGTAAATAGAGCTTTTTGAGGAGAGGAGGTCAACTGTGTCGAAGGCAGCGGAGAGGTCCAAGAGTAAGAGTCCGGAATAGTGACCACTGGTTTCAGCTGTCAGTAAGATATAGACTTGAGGTGACACCTGCCCATGTCTATGCAAGTCGCACCTGCAGGAGTAAATGCACTACTTTAGAAGTCTGTGCGGCTCCGACCAAGTGGGAATCGCACCGATGTGACCGCTTTAATGGCAGACAATAGGGTGCGATTTGCAGCTCACATGGCGAGATGCACCCGGTGTCACTGGGGTGTAATAGAAGTGTATGGGGCTGATGTCATATCCATCTCACCACAGATCACAATTGTTATTCCTCCAATAAACAGTCATAGAGATGCTCCCGGGAGACTTGGGTCATTGGGGGGGTTGGAGGGGTTACTAAAGGCAAACAGACCGAGCGCTACGCAATGGCAGTTGCTGCAGAGCTTAGAAAATGAAGGGGAGCGCCTCAATGTCTATGGGAGACCCTTCGGCACCGAAGCCTATGGGAGACCCTTCGGCACCGAAGCCTATGGGAGACCTTATTGCATCGAAGCCTATGGGAGACCTTATTGCATCGAAGCCTATGGGAGACCTTATTGCATCGAAGCCTATGGGAGACCTTATTGCATCGAAGCCTATGGGAGACCTTATTGCATCGAAGCCTATGGGAGACCTTATTGCATCGAAGCCTATGGGAGACCTTATTGCATCGAAGCCTATGGGAGACCTTATTGCATCGAAGCCTATGGGAGACCTTATTGCATCGAAGCCTATGGGAGACCTTATTGCATCGAAGCCTATGGGAGACCTTATTGCATCGAAGCCTATGGGAGACCTTATTGCATCGAAGCCTATGGGAGACCTTATTGCATCGAAGCCTATGGGAGACCTTATTGCATCGAAGCCTATGGGAGACCTTATTGCATCGAAGCCTATGGGAGACCTTATTGCATCGAAGCCTATGGGAGACCTTATTGCATCGAAGCCTATGGGAGACCTTATTGCATCGAAGTCTATGGGAGACCTTATTGCATCGAAGTCTATGGGAGGCAGTGTGTGAACCCAAGCGCCAGGATGGAATTCCTAGTCGCCATGGCAACCTGGGATTTGCCGAGCCTGGTGTAAACGCATTTTAATGAAAATTTAAAAGAAGAAAAAAAAAAAAGTATGTTTGTAATTTTGTGTCAGGCCGTATTCGTAGCCGTCCTGGGCCTCAGGCTGGACACCCCGGGTGTAGATGGGTACATAAGGCTACAAGCCTTTTCTCATTGTGGAGAGGCATTTTCCTCGGGGCAACTGTCAGAAACCCCAAGCTGGTACACAGGGACCGGGTCACAGTGGCAGTTCTGTTCACACCTTCCCAATGGTACAAACGCTGAACTCCAACTGCCATCTTCTCTAAAGGAAGCCAATGGACGTTGTTGCAGAATTGCTGGTATGACCGCGGCCCGCGTGCCCCAGAGAAGCGATGAGCTGATCTTACCTCGTACCGCAAGGAACATTCTTCACTTCATCTGTTTGTAAAGTGCTCTAAAAAAAAAAAAACCAAACAAAACAAAAAGGATCAATTAAGTTCCAATAATTAGGAGCGGCGATATAATAAGTCATCAACCGATTCTGCAGAGCGAGACGTATTAATGAAGCGCAAAATGTTGATAACACTTTAGAGTTCCATAGTTAGTCTGGCTGAAAAAAGACAAAAGTCCATCCAGTTCAACCATTAAAAAAAAAAAAAAAAAGTTATAATCCTCCACCCACAGTGGATCCAGAAGAAGGCAAGAAAACCCAGCAAAGCACGATCCAATCTCCTCCTGCAGGGGAAACATTCCTTCCTGATCCCCCGAGAGTCTTGGAATACAAAGCAATATCGGTCTCCACAAGCGCAATGGCTCCCACTGCGGCCTCAGCCAACGAGGAGGAGGAGACCTGGGACAGCTGCTGCTCTCATGCACATAGTTAGCACAGGTAAGTTCCACTTGAGGCTTCTCTGCCAGCGATTGGCCTGTGTGGTTGGGCCCTAGAAGCTGGTTCTTGTACAAGGCCTTCATATGACCTGAAACTGGGCTATGAGTGGCCCCCCTAATTATACGAAATACTGAATAAACCGCACATTGACCGAACTGCACAATACTCATATTAACCCCTTCATGCCGGTGCCTCTCGGCCCTTTAAGGGTTTCAGAAACCAGGAGGCGGGGTTTAGGGTCATGTGACCGCCGTGACACGCAGTCACATGATCAGGAAAGGTCCAGATCGAAAGAGGAGATCAGGACCTTTCCGTGAGTACCGGACATGTGTGCTGGGAGCGGGCAGGGCATGAGCTCTCAGCACATATGTTCTTTAATAGAACGCAAATGTGCGGCCGCTCGGCGTCTAGGCCCAGATCCTGGGAGGGCGCACATTTGCGTTCAGCTGGCGTGAAGAGGTTAAAAATACACTATATTGCCCCCAGTATCGGGCCGCTGGCCTTTCCACACACACGACATTTAATGGCCCCCCCAGTCTTAGTCTGTAGGGTTCAATATTGAGTTGGCCCCGCTCCTTTCCACACAGATGACCTTTATTGGCCCCCCAGTCTTAGTCCGTAGGGTTCAATATTGAGTTGGTCCCACCCTTCCCACGCACATGACCTTTAATGGCCCCCCAGTCTTAGTCCGTAGGGTTCAATATTGAGTTGGCCCCGCCCTTCCCACACACATGACCTTTAATGGCCCCCCAGTCTTAGTCCGTAGGGTTCAATATTGAGTTGGTCCCACCCTTCCCACGCACATGACCTTTAATGGCCCCCCAGTCTTAGTCCGTAGGGTTCAATATTGAGTTGGCCCCGCCCTTTCCGCACATGACCTTTAATGGCCTCCCAGTCTTAGTCCGTAGGGTTCATATTGACCTTCCCACACACATGACCTTTAATGGCCCCCCAGTCTTAGTCCGTAGGGTTCAATATTGAGTTGGCCCCGCCCTTTGCAGCTATAACAGCTTCAACTCTTCTGGGAAGGCCGTCCACAAGGTTTAGGAGGGTGTCTATGGGAAGGTTGGACCATTCTTCCAGAAGCACATTTGTCAGGTCAGGCACTGATGTCGGGGGAGGAGGCCTGGCTCGCAGTCTCCGCTCTAATTCATCCCAAAGGTGTTCTATGGGGTTGAGGTCAGGACTCTGTGCAGGACAGTCAAGTCCCTCCACCCCAAACTGGCTCCTCCATGTCTTATGGACCTTGCTTTGTGCACTGGGGGGCAGTCATGTTGGAATAGGAAGGGGCCATCCCAAACTCTTCCCACAAAGTTGGAGCATGAAATTGTCCAAAATGTCACCTTCCCTTCACTGGAACTAGGGGGCCAAGCCCAACCCCTGAAAAACAACCCCACACCATAATCCCCCCTCCACCAAGCTTTACACTTGGCACAATGCAGTCAGGCAAGTACTGTTATCCTGGCCACCACCAAACCCAGACACGTCCATTGCATTGCCAGACAGAGAAGCGTGATTGGTCACTCCAGAGAACACGCCTCCACTGCTCTAGAGTCCAGTGGCGGCGTGCTTTACACCACGGCATCCGATGCTTTGCATTGCACTTGGTGATGGAAGGCTTGGATGCAGCTGCTCGGCCATGGAAACCCATTCCATGAAGCTCTCTACACACTGTTGTTGGGCTCATCTGAAGGCCACACCAAGTTTGGAGGTCTTTAGCTATTGACTCTGCAGACAGTTGGCGACTTCTGCGCACTGTGCGCTTCAGCATGCGCTGACCCCGCCCTGTCATGTGACGTGGCCTACCACTTGGTGGCTGAGTTGCTGTTGTTCCCAGTTGGCTTCCACTTTGTTATAATCCCACTAACAGTTGGTGACTTCTGCAGATGGACGCACCCGGATCCGGATGTACCCAGCTAAGCCTTTATAGAAATCCTTTAACCACTTGAGCTCCAGAGGATTTACCCCCCTTAATGACCACGCCTTTTTTTGCTGTTTGGCGCTGCACTAATTCAAATGATAATTGCGCGGTCATGCAATGCTGCACCCAAACAAAATTTACGTCCTTTTTTTCACACAAAAAGAGCTTTCTTTTGGTGGTATTTGATCACCTGTGCGCTTTTTATTTTTTGCGCTGTAAACAAAAAAACCACAAAAAAAAAACAATATTTTCTACTTTCAGCTATAAAAAATATATCGTAAACTCAAAATTAGTCATAAATTTAAGCCAAAATGTATTCTGCTCCATGTTTTTGGTAAAAAAAATCCTGTGCATTAGCGGGTAAACTGGCGCTATCTAGGAGGGGCGCTAACACTATCGGAAGTCGCCAGTGACACTAATACAGTGATCAGTAAAAATCTGTTCACTGTGATCAGTGACACTGGTGACAGGGCAGTGAAGGGGTTAACTGGGGGGGGGGGGGCGATCAAGGGGTTAAATGGGATTTCTGGTGCACTAGCGGGCAAACTGGCGCTATCTGGGAGGGGCGCTAACACTATCGAAAGTCGCCAGCGACACTGATACAGTGATCAGTAAAAATCGGTTCACTGATCAGTGACACTGGGTGACAGGGCAGTGAAGGGGTTAACTGGAGGGGGGGGGGGGCGATCAAGGGGTTAAACGGGATTACTGGTGTACTGGCGGGCAATCTGGCGCTATCTGGGAGGGGCGCTAACTCTATCGGAAGTCGCCAGCGACACTGATACAGTGATCAGTAAAAATTGGTTCACTGATCAGTGACACTGGGTGACAGGGCAGTGAAGGGGTTAACTGGAAGGGGGGGGGGGCGATCAAGGGGTTAAACGGGATTACTGGTGTACTGGCGGGCAATCTGGCGCTATCTGGGAGGGGCGCTAACTCTATCGGAAGTCGCCAGCGACACTGATCAGTAAAAATCGCTTCACTGATCAGTAACACTGGTGACAGGGCAGTGAAGGGTTAACTGGAGGGGGGGGGGGGGGCGATCAGGGGGTTAAATGTGTCCTAGAGTGTTCTAACTGTAGTGTAGTGCTTGTGTACTCACTGTTTGGATGTCTTCTTCTCTGTCTGGAACGGAATGTGTCCAGGCAGAGAAGAATGACATCATATCCTGCCCTGTGTATGTCAACACAGGATAGGACAGGGACCGATCATGTGATTTCAGCCAGAAATCACTGGCTGAAATCTAATGATTGATCCCTCCTGGATCAAATAGTGTCACCCGCGGGTCGGCGGGAGCGCGCGCCCCCTGCCGGCGAAAGTGTCGGGAGCGCGGAACCCGTTTTTAAACGTGGTTTTGCGCTCCACTGCCGCCCTGCACACGTATATACACAGTGGCAGGGCGGCAAGCGGTTAAAGCAGTCCTGACGAGCCTGGAGTGCGACATCTGAAAAACGCAACTGACTGATCTATAAATTAAGGGCCATTGCGGTGCGGTAAGCGGATTGGCTCGCTCACTTGGTGCGGTGTGGACTTTTTCTGGGACTGGGACAACATTCACACTCTAAGGGTCAGTTCACATTATGGAGATGCGGTCCAGGAGCGTTCCGGACGCATTTTCCCCATTCACGTGTTTGACGCTTTCCAGGGCGGTTTTGATGCTTTGTGAGGTAGTTTTGGCGAATTCCAGTTCATCTTTTGCCATCTGTTTTTCTTCAACCTAAATAAGGATGTGTGTGTTTTTGATGCGTTTTACCGCGTTCCAGTACACGCTGCATTTTTCCTGCACAGAACCTTACTGGAGCTGCGAGCGCTGATGTGAACTATGACACCGACAACCATATCACCGACTTTGTGTGTTTTGGATGCAGAAAAAAAAAGCAACTGAAATGCATGGAGTGTGAACCGACCCTAAGCCCGGGTTCACACTGATGCAGTGCAGAATTCTCAGCATTTTTTGTGCAAATTCCACCCCGCATCAGAATCGCCCCCCATTCATGCAAACTGCTGCGGGCGTGTATGTTAACGCCCTGAAATCGGTCCGCAAAATGCAGTGTGATGTGCAGAATCGGATCCCATAAGTGTGAATACCCATGCGATCCGATGCTAGTGCGGACCAAAAAAAGGGTCCTGCGTGTTTTTGGTGCGGAAGTGGTGCAATTTCCCACATGGAAGAAAAATATATATTTCAAAAATATTCTTCCCAAATATATTGACATATGTGAAACACTACAATTTTGTCCGTATTCAATATATTAAAAAAAAAAAAATTAATAATAATTATATTATATATATATACAGTCAGGTCCATAAATATTGGGACATGGACACAATTCTAACATTTTTGGCTCTATACACCACAATGGATTTGAAATGAAACGAACAAGATGTGCTTTAACTGCAGACTGTCAGCTTTAATTTGAGGGTATTTACATCCAAATCAGGTGAACGGTGTAGGAATTACAACAGTTTGCATATGTGCCTCCCACTTATTAAGGGACCAAAAGTAATGGGACAATTGGCTTCTCAGCTGTTCCATGGCCAGGTGTGTGTTATTCCCTCATTATCCCAATTACAATGAGCAGATAAAAGGTCCAGAGTTCATTTCAAGTGTGCTATTTGCATTTGGAATCTGTTGCTGTCAAATCTCAAGATGAGATCCAAAGAGCTGTCACTATCAGTGAAGCCATCATTAGGCTGAAAAAACAAAACAAACCCATCAGAGAGATAGCAAAAACATTAGGCGTGGCCAAAACAACTGTTTGGAACATTCTTAAAAAGAAGGAACGCATCGGTGAGCTCAGCAACACCAAAAGACCCCGGAAGACCACGGAAAACAACTGTGGTGGATGAGCGAAGAATTCTTTCCCTGGTGAAGAAAACACCCTTCACAACAGTTGGCCAGATCAAGAACACCCTCCAGGAGGTAGGTGTATGTGTGTCAAAGTCACCAATCAAGAGAAGACTTCACCAGAGTGAATACAGAGGGTTCACCACAAGATGGAAACCATTGGTGAGCCTCAAACACAGGAAGGCCAGATTAGAGTTTGCCAAACGACATCTAAAAAAGCCTTCACAGTTCTGGAACAACATCCTATGGACAGAGGAGACCGACATCAACTTGTACCAGAGTGATGGGAAGAGAAGAGTATGGAGAAGGAACTGCTCATGGTCCTCAGCATACCACCTCATCAGTGATCATGGTGGTGGTAGTGTCATGGCGTGGGCATGTATGGCTGCCAATGGAACTGCTTCTCTTGTATTTATTGATGATGTGACTGCTGACAGAAGCAGCCGGATGAATTGTGAAGTGTTTCGGGAATATTATCGGCTCATATTCAGCCAAATGCTTCACAACTCATTGGACGCTTCACAGTGCAGATGGACAATGACCCAAAGCAGACTGCAAAAGACACCAAAGAAGTGGAATGTTCTGCAATGGCCAATCACCTGACCTGAATCCGATGGAGCATTTCACTTGCTGAAGACAAAACTGAAGGGAAAATGCCCCAAGAACAAGCAGGAACTGAAGACAGTTGCAGTAGAGGCCTGGCAGAGCATCACCAGGGATGACACCCAGCGTCTGGTGATGTCTATGCGTTCCACACTTCAGGCTGTCATTGACTGCAAAGGATTTGCAACCAAGTATTAAAAAAGTGAAAGTTTGATTTAGGATTATTATTCTGTCCCATTACTTTTGGTTCCTTAATAAGTGGGAGGCACATATGCAAACTGTTGTAATTCCTACACCGTTCACTCGATTTGGATGTAAATACCCTCAAATTAAAGCTGACAGTCTGCAGTTAAATCACATCTTGTTCGTTTAATTTCAAATCCATTGTGTTGGTGTATAGAGCCAAAAATGTTAGAATTGTGTTGATGTCCCAATATTTATGGACCTGACTGTATATATACACACACAGTGGGGCATAAAAGTATTTAGTCCACCAATTGTACAAGTTCTCCCACTTACAAAGATGAGAGAGGCCTGTAATTGGCATCATAGGGAGACCTCAACTATGAGAGACAAAATGAGAAAACAAATCCAGACAATCACATTGGCTGATCTGGAAAGAATTTATTTGCAAATTATGGTGGACATTCTCCCAATCCTCTTCTGGATCATCCAAATGCTCTCTAGCAAACTTCAGACGGGCCCCGGACATGTACTGGCTTAAGCAGGGGGACACGTCTGGCACTGCAGGATCTGAGTCCCTGGCGGCGTAGTGTGTTACTGATGGTAGCCTTTGTTACGTTGGTCCCAGCTCTCTGCAGGTCATTCACTAGGTCCCCCTGTGTGGTCCTGGGATTTTTGCTCACCGTTCTTGTGATCATTTTGACCCCACGGGGTGAGATCTTGGGAGCCCCAGATCGAGGGAGATTATCAGTGGTCTTGTATGTCTTCCATTTTCTAATTATTGCTCCCACAGTTGATTTGTTCACACCAAGCTGCTTGCCTATTGCAGATTCAGTCTTCCCAGCCTGGTGCAGGTCTACAATTTTGTTTCTGGTGTCCTTCGACAGCTCTTTGGTCTTCACCATAGTGGAGTTTGGAGTGTGACTGTTTGAGGTTGTGGACAGATGTCTTTTATACTGATAACAAGTTCAAACAGGTGCCATTGATACAGGTAATGAGTGCAGGACAGAGGAGCCTCTTAAAGAAGAAGGTACAGGTCTGTGAGAGCCAGAAATCTTGCTTGTTTGTAGGTGACCAAATACTTATTTTCCACCATAATTTGCAAATAAATTCTTTCCAGATCAGCCAATGTGATTGTCTGGATTTGTTCTCTCATTTTGTCTGTCATAGTTGAGGTCTCCCTATGATGCCAATTCCAGGCCTCTCTCATCTTTGTAAGTGGGAGAACTTGTACCATTGGTGGGGACTAAATACTTTTTTGCCCCACTGTATATATACACACACATAACAAAATATATTAGTGGAGATTATATATATATATATATATACATACACATACACACATATTTATATGTTGAAATGCGTTTTTTATAGATTACAAAATATATAAATATTTTTCATATATTTTGTAATAAAAATGCATCAGCATACAGTGTGTATATTATAATTATACAGGATTTTGTAATAAAACCGCATTTCAACATACAGTGTATATCTATCTATCTATCTATCTATATATATATATATATATATATATATATATATATATATATATATATATATATATATATATATATATATCTATATATATCTATATATATATATATATATATATATATATATCTCACACACTGTATGTTGAAATGCATTTTTATTACAAAATATATGAAAAATATTTTTAAAAATACATTTTCAAATATACTGTGTCTTTAAAAATACAAATCTACATTTTTGGAATGCATTTACAGATATATGTAATATTACTTTTTTGATACGTTAAAAATCTGAATATATTTAAAAATAATATAAATTTCACCGCCCCCAAACCCCCCCCCCCACCCCCTTTCCCCCCCCGCCCCGCCCCCCCCCTCCCCCCCCGCCGCTATATATTTTTACATATATTTCTTTTTTTTTTTACATATCAAAAAGTCATTTTAAACATATATATTTTTACATATATTAGTTAAATGCATTCCAAAAATGTAGATTTGTATTTTTAAAAACATTCAGTATATTTTTGAAATGTATTTTTAAAAATAGTATTTTTTTAAAAAATTTTTTCATATATTTTGTAATAAAAATGCATTTCAACATACAGTGTGTACATATAAATATATTGAATACGGCCAAAATTGTAATATTTCACATATATGTCAATATATATTTGGGAAGAATATTTAAAAAACATATTTCAAATATATTTTTCTTCCATGTGGGTTGAGCCATAGAAAATGTACGGCTCCAATTGCACCGCACAGAATTTGCATGTGATTTATAGAGGGCGTGCGGTGCGGTTCCTGTGCGAAACACATGTGACATACCCCCACTGCATGTATGTGAACACGGGCTCAGGGTCCTGTCACACGGGCGTTCCGATTTTTTCATCAGTTCAGTCAGTTTTTTCAAAGAAAATACGGATCAGTTTACATCAGTTTTTACAAACGCAAAAAATTTTGCAAAAACGGACCGTATGTCTGTTTACATCCGTTTTTGTCTGTTTCGGGTTTTTTTTTAAGAAAGAAAAAAAAAAAAAAAAAAAAAAAAAAAAGGTTTTCCTTCTGTTAAAAAAAAAAAAAAAATATGGATATTAACAGACACGGACATTAACGGATGTAAACAGATGAGCATCCGTTTACATCCACTAGTCCATAGAAATACATGGGGGGGGGGGGGTCTGTTTTCCATCTGTAAACGGACAGATGGAACACCTGGGTGAAAGGACCCTAAGGGCTCTTTCACACGGACATTCCGATCGGGGTCCACCTGCCCGTTTTTCAGGCGGACCTGATCGGAACCTCCGTTCTCCTCTATGGAGCGGTGTGTGTGTCCGTTTACACCCGACCTGCCAATAAAAGCGACAGATGGAGGTCCAACTCCCCTTCCGTCCGTCGGACTGGATGAAAACGGACAGGCGGTCCATTTTCATCCGATCGCCCATTGAGAACAGAGCAGCTCTGTGTCCTCTCTGCAGCACACACAGAGCCGTCATCCGCTTGCTCAGCGGGGATCAGCAGAAAGATCCCTCCCCCGCAGAGCCAGCGGGATCCGCCCCCCCCTGTGTGATAGGATCCCAAGCCCTGGTGGGAAGTGAATTCAGTATTCCAGTCATGTAAGGGAAGGATCACGAGCCACGGGCTTCTACAGTTGCAGCTCCTTGAAAAAGTATTCATACCCCTTGAAATGTTCCACACTTTGTCATGTGACCACCAAGGCCCTGTACCCAGCGGATGCAGATCCACCATCACATAGAACAGCAACACGCCAACAACACGCCAGAGCACAGCGTGCCGATACATACCTGTACAGACTTGAAGGAAGTGATAAAGGGCAGCATTAAATGGAATCCGGGACCGCTGGTGGATGTGAGCAAGGCTCCGCCCCTGAAGGAGAAAAGACGATCGTTAGTTCAGCTGCTCGGGGATCAATGCCAATCAGATCGAGGAGGGGAAAGGTGGGGGGGGGGTAGGTTTTTGCTTTGTTTAGTGAATAAATTAAAAATATTATAATATATAAAAAAAACAAGAACACAACACGATCAAGAAAAGGGAAAGGGGGGGGGGGGGGGGGGGCGGGGGGTGTAGGGTTTTTTCTTTTAGTGTCAAAATTTTTGGTATGGAAAAATACTGTTGTAGAATGTGAAATAATGTACAGTCAGGTCCATAAATATTGGGACATGGACACAATTCTAACATTTTTGGCTCTATACACCACCACAATGGATTTGAAATAAAAAAAACAAGATGTGCTTTAACTGCAGACTGTCAGCTTTAATTTGAGGGTATTTACATCCAAATCAGGTGAACGGTGTAGGAATTACAACAGTTTGCATATGTGCCTCCCACTTGTTAAGGGACCAAAAGTAATGGGACAATTGGCTTCTCAGCTGTTCCATGGCCAGGTGTGTGTTATTCCCTCATTATCCCAATTACAATGAGCAGATAAAAGGTCCAGAGTTCATTTCAAGTGTGCTATTTGCATTTGGAATCTGTTGCTGTCAACTCTCAAGATGAGACCCAAAGAGCTGTCACTATCAGTGAAGCCATCATTAGGCTGAAAAAAACAAAACAAACCCATCAGAGAGATAGCAAAAACATTAGGCGTGGCCAAAACAACTGTTTGGAACATTCTTAAAAAGAAGGAACGCACCGGTGAGCTCAGCAACACCAAAAGACCCGGAAGACCACGGAAAACAACTGTGGTGGATGAGCGAAGAATTCTTTCCCTTGTGAAGAAAACACCCTTCACAACAGTTGGCCGGATCAAGAACACTCTCCAGGAGGTAGGTGTATGTGTGTCAAAGTCACCAATCAGGAGAAGACTTCACCAGAGTGAATACAGAGGGTTCACCACAAGATGGAAACCATTGGTGAGCCTCAAACACAGGAAGGCCAGATTAGAGTTTGCCAAACGACATGTAAAAAAGCCTTCACAGTTCTGGAACAACATCCTATGGACAGATGAGACCGACATCAACTTGTACCAGAGTGATGGGAAGAGAAGAGGATGGAGAAGGAACTGCTCATGATCCTAAGCATACCACCTCATCAGTGATCATGGTGGTGGTAGTGTCATGGCGTGGGCATGTATGGCTGCCAATGGAACTGCTTCTCTTGTATTTATTGATGATGTGACTGCTGACAGAAGCAGCCGGATGAATTGTGAAGTGTTTCGGGAATATTATCGGCTCATATTCAGCCAAATGCTTCACAACTCATTGGACGCTTCACAGTGCAGATGGACAATGACCCAAAGCAGACTGCAAAAGCAACCAAAGAAGTGGAATGTTCTGCAATGGCCAAGTCCATCACCTGACCTGAATCCGATTGAGCATTTCACTTGCTGAAGACAAAACTGAAGGGAAAATGCCCCAAGAACAAGCAGGAACTGAAGACAGTTGCAGTAGAGGCCTGGCAGAGCATCACCAGGGATGACACCCAGCGTCTGCTGATGTCTATGCGTTCCACACTTCAGGCTGTAATCGACTGCAAAGGATTTGCAACCAAGTATTAAAAAGTGAAAGTTTGATTTATGATTATTATTCTGTCCCATTACTTTTGGTCCCTTAACAAGTGGGAGACACATATGCAAACTGTTGTCATTCCTACACCGTTCACCTGATTTGGATGTAAATACCCTCAAATTAAAGCTGACAGTCTGCAGTTAAAGCACATCTTGTTCGTTTCATTTCAAATCCATTGTGGTGTATAGAGCCAAAAATGTTAGAATTGTGTCCATGTCCCAATATTTATGGACCTAACTGTATGTTCATTAAAATTAATAAAAAATATAATTTAATAACAAAAAAAAAAAAATCACAGCTGATCGCATGTAAATAGGGAAATGCTGGTTATTGGCATTCCTCTCCTCACGAGCTGTCACACTGACAGAGGAGAGGAGCAGAGAGCCGGTAATGGGCATTCCTCGGAGGGGACATCTACACTGATCATCAGTGTAGACCCAGCAGTGCCACATATCAGTGCCCATCTGAACTGCCTTTCAGTGTTACTTACCAGTGCCAGTCAGTGCCGCCTATCAGTGCCATATATGAGTGCTGCCTTTCAGTTCCCATCAGTGATGCCTGTCAACGCCCATCAGTGCCACCTACCAGTGTAGCTTATCAGTGCAATTTTTTTTAACAAAAACTAAGAAAAACACTTTTTTTTTTTCAAACTTTTCAGTGGTTTTTGGTTTAGCAAAAAAAAAAAAAAAAAATCCTAAGGTGATTAAATACCACCAAAATAAAGCGGTCTCAAAAAAATGATAAAAATTTCTTATGGGTACAGTGTTGCATGACTGCGCAATTGTCAAAGTGTGACAGTGCTGAAAATTGGCCTGGGCAGGAAGGGGGGTAGAAGTGCCCGGTAGGCAAGAAGGGGGTAGAAGTGTCCTGTAGGCAAGAAGGGGGTAGAAGTGTCCTGTAGGCAGGAAAGGGGGTAGAAGTGTCCGGTAGGCAGGAAAGGGGTAGAAGTGTCCGGTAGGCAGGAAGGGGGTAGAAGTGTCCGGTAGGCAGGAAGGGGGTAGAAGTGCCCGGTAGGCAGGAAGGGGGTAGAAGTGCCCGGTAGGCAGGAAGGGGGTAGAAGTGCCCGGTAGGCAGGAAGGGGGTAGAAGTGCCCTGTAGGCAGGAAGGGGGTAGAAGTGCCCTGTAGGCAGGAAGGGGGTAGAAGTGCCCTGTAGGCAGGAAGGGGGTTGAAGTGCCCTGTAGGCAGGAAGGGGGTAGAAGTGTCCTGTAGGCAGGAAGGGGGTAGAAGTGCCCTGTAGGCAGGAAGGGGGTAGAAGTGTCCTGTAGGCAGGAAGGGGGTAGAAGTGCCCGGTAGGCAGGAAGGGGGTAGAAGTGCCCTGTAGGCAGGAAGGGGGTAGAAGTGCCCTGTAGGCAGGAAGGGGGTAGAAGTGCCCGGTAGGCAGGAAGGGGGTAGAAGTGTCCTGTAGGCAGGAAAGGGGTAGAAGTGTCCGGTAGGCAGGAAGGGGGTAGAAGTGTCCCGGTAGGCAGGAAGGGGGTAGAAGTGTCCCGGTAGGCAGGAAGGGGGTAGAAGTGGGTAGGCAGGAAGGGGGTAGAAGTGCCCGGTAGGCAGGAAGGGGGTAGAAGTGCCCTGTAGGCAGGAAGGGGGTAGAAGTGCCCTGTAGGCAGGAAGGGGGTAGAAGTGCCCTGTAGGCAGGAAGGGGGTAGAAGTGCCCTGTAGGCAGGAAGGGGGTAGAAGTGTCCTGTAGGCAGGAAGGGGGTAGAAGTGTCCTGTAGGCAGGAAGGGGGTAGAAGTGCCCTGTAGGCAGGAAGGGGGTAGAAGTGTCCGGTAGGCAGGAAGGGGGTAGAAGTGTCCTGTAGGCAGGAAGGGGGTAGAAGTGCCCTGTAGGCAGGAAGGGGGTAGAAGTGCCCGGTAGGCAGGAAGGGGGTAGAAGTGTCCTGTAGGCAGGAAAGGGGGTAGAAGTGTCCCGGTAGGCAGGAAGGGGGGGTAGAAGTGTCCCGGTAGGCAGGAAGGGGTAGAAGTGCCCGGTAGGCAGGAAGGGGGTAGAAGTGCCCTGTAGGCAGGAAGGGGGTAGAAGTGCCCTGTAGGCAGGAAGGGGGTAGAAGTGCCCTGTAGGCAGGAAGGGGGTAGAAGTGCCCTGTAGGCAGGAAGGGGGTAGAAGTGTCCTGTAGACAGGAAGGGGGTAGAAGTGTCCTGTAGGCAGGAAGGGGGTAGAAGTGTCCTGTAGGCAGGAAGGGGGTAGAAGTGTCCGGTGGGCAGGAAGGGGGTAGAAGTGTCCGGTGTGGGCAGGAAGGGGGTAGAAGTGCCCGGTGGGCAGGAAGGGGGTAGAAGTGTCCTGTAGGCAGGAAGGGGGTAGAAGTGCCCTGTAGGCAGGAAGGGGGTAGAAGTGCCCGGTAGGCAGGAAGGGGGTAGAAGTGTCCTGTAGGCAGGAAGGGGGGTAGAAGTGCCCGGTAGGCGAGGGGTTAAGGCCGGTTCACACCACAGAAACAGTCCTGATACATGCGCAGTTTTGATGCGTTTCAGGTCACTTTTCCCTTGTTTCTTCGATTCATATAGGGACATGTGGGTTCCGGTGCATTTTTGATGCATTTTACCTCCTTCCAGTACAGCTCTGTGCAGGAAAAATGCAGCCGGATCTACTTTTTTTTTTCTGCCCCCGGAACTGCGAGCCCTGATGTGACCGATGATCCCGACCAGCCTATCACCGACTTTGTGTGCGTTTTGGATGCAGGATGAAGCCGTAATGTGCTAGGATGTACTTACCTTCAGCCCGGTTCACACCAACGCAGTCCGGAGTTCTCAGTGTTTTCAGTGTGAATTCTGCACCGCATCAGAATCGCCCCCCCGTACCATGGGAACCGCTGCGGGTGTGAATGTTCAGTGAACACCCGAAATCTGTCCGCAAAACGCAGTGCGATGTGCAGAATCGGATCTCATAGATGTGATATCTCGGATACGAATCGCACTGAAAACGCACGTAGTGAGAACTGGTCCTGAAAAGCGTTTCTTGGTTTGTGGAGCTCACAGGCAGCTGTAAGGAATCCTCAGCTCCTTTCTATCACCGAATCACGTTCTCGCTCCCCAACTGTCTGGGGTTAGTTACAGGTAACTGAAGCCGCTTTCTGCCATTATGCGGCTTCCACACTAAATCCTGCGATCTATAGGGGGTGGTGTCGCAGCCACCGACCCACAGAGGAGATCCATTACAGCCTGCGCAGCCACCGACCCACAGAGGAGATCCATTACAGCCTGCGTAGCCACCGACCCACAGAGGAGATCCGTTACAGCCTGCGCAGCCACCGACTCACAGAGGAGATCCATTACAGCCAACGCAGTCACCGACCCACAGAGGAGATCCATTGCAGCCTGCGCAGCCACCGACCCACAGAGGAGATCCATTACAGCCTGCGCAGCCACCGACCCACAGAGGAGATCCATTACAGCCTGCGTAGCCACCGACCCACAGAGGAGATCCATTACAGCCTGCGTAGCCACCGACCCACAGAGGAGATCCGTTACAGCCTGCGTAGCCACCGACCCACAGAGGAGATCCATTACAGCCAACACAGCCACCGACCCACAGAGGAGATCCATTACAGGCAACGCAGCCACCGACCCACAGAGGAGATCCATTAAAAGGCACGCGCAGCCACCGACCCACAGAGGAGATCCATTACAGCCAGCGCAGCCACCGACCCACAGAGGAGATCCATTACAGCCAGCGCAGCCACCAACCCACAGAGGAGATCCATTACAGCCAGCGCAGCCACCAACCTACAGAGGAGATCCACTACAGCCAGCGCAGTCACCGACCCACAGAGGAGATCCATTAAAAGGCAACGCAGCCACCGACCCACAGAGGAGATCCATTACAGCCAGCGACCGACCCACAGAGGAGATCCATTACAGCCTGCGCAGCCACCGACCCACAGAGGAGATCCATTACAGCCAGCGCAGCCACCGACCTACAGAGGAGATCCATTACAGCCTGCGCAGCCACCAACTCACAGAGGAGATCCATTACAGCCAACGCAGTCACCGACCCACAGAGGAGATCCATTACAGCCAACACAGCCACCGACCCACAGAGGAGATCCATTACAGGCAACGCAGCCACCGACCCACAGAGGAGATCCATTAAAAGGCAACGCAGCCACCGACCCACAGAGGAGATCCATTACAGCCAGCGCAGCCACCGACCCACAGAGGAGATCCATTACAGCCAGCGCAGCCACCAACCTACAGAGGAGATCCATTACAGCCAGCGCAGCCACCAACCTACAGAGGAGATCCACTACAGCCAGCGCAGTCACCGACCCACAGAGGAGATCCATTACAGCCTGCGCAGCCCACAGTGCGGGTGAATGAGGAGAAAACACGGCCTTGTGCCAATTCCCCCACACACTGGAATGATCACTCCGAGGAATCTGCAGGTTCTTTGGGGACATCGCTGTTCTTACCTTCTGTTTGAGGACATAAATGGAGGCAAACATCGTCCTCCAATCACTGTGGAGCCAAGAGGAACCCGAGCCAACATCCTGCAGGATCCGGAAAATTTGTCTTCTCCATGACACCTACCTGTTATTTATCTAAAACAATGCCCTGAGGGTCAGGGAGTGACGGGAAGGTGCAATATATATGTCAAGTGCGGCACACATGGACGGGGATAGAGATATATATATATAATCTAAAATTAAAAAAATAAATAATAATATATATATAAAATTCAACTTTTTAATGAATCTCATGAATTTAAATGAATATGAATTTATTTTAATTAAATAAATAAATGGCACGGAAGATATAACAAATTTACTGGGATTATGTCCTCAAAATTTTACATAAAACAGATCTCACTGCGAGGAAATCTGCGGCGGGGCAACAAAATCAAAATTCTTCGAACGAAAATTCCAGATGCATTTGACCAAAAATCAAAAAGGACAGTTTTTATTTAATTTCTAATATATATATATATTTTTTTTTATTATATTCAACTTTTTAATGAATCTCTTGTATTTAAATAATTATGAATTTATTTTACAATAAATAAATAAAATGAACGTTACGGAGGATACGACGAGTTTACTGGAATTATGTCCTCGAGGAAATCTGCGGCGGTGCAACTAAATCAAAATTCTTGGACCGAAAATTCCAGATGCATTTGACCAAAATTTGAAAAGGACAGTTTTAAAAAAGAAAAAAAAAAAAAATATATATATATATATATATATATATATATATATATATATATATATATATATAAAAAAATATAACTTTTTACTGAATCTCATGAACTTAAATGAATATGAATTTATTTTAATTAAATAAATAAAATGCACGTCACGGAGGATACAACAAATTTACTGGGATTATGTTCTCAAAAACTTACATAAAACAGATCTCACTGCAAGGAAACCTGCGACGGTGCGACAAAATCAAAATTCTTGGACCGAAAATACCGGATGTATTTGGCCGAAAACTGACAGTTTTATATATATATATATATATATATATATATATATTTATTATAGTAAATGTTTTAATGAATCTCATGAATTTAAATTCATATGAATTTATTTTAACTAAATAAATCAATAAAAATGCACATCACAGAGAATACGACGAACTTACTGGGATAATGTCCTCGAAATCTTACATAAAACAGATCTCACTGCGAGGAAATCTGCAGCGGTGCAACAAAATCAAAATTCTTGGACCGAAAACACTGGATGCATTTGGCCGAAAACCGAAACAGACAGTTTAAAAAAAAAAAAAAAAAATTTATATTTTTTAATATAGAATATATTTTATTAAAAATATTTTTAACGAATCGCATGAATTTAAATGACTATGAATTTATTTTAAATTAATTAAATAAAATGCACATCACGGAGGATACAACGGGTATACTGGGATTATGTCCTTGAAATCTTACATAAAACAGATCTCACTGCGAGGAAATCTGCGGCGGTGCAACAAAATCAAAATTCTTGGACCGAAAACACGGATGCATTTGGCCGAAAACCGAAAAGGACAGTTTAAAAAATATAAAAATAAAAATATTTTTTAATATATATATATTATATAATATATATTAAATATACTTTTTTTAACGAATCCTTGAATTTAAATGACTATGAATTTATTTTAAAAATTAAATAAAATGCACATCACGGAGGATACGACGGGTATACTGGGATTATGTCCTTGAAATTTTACATAAAACAGATCTCACTGCGAGGAAATCTGCGGCAGTGCGACAAAATCAAAATTCTTGGACCGAAAATTCCAGATGCATTTGACCGAAAATTTGAAAAGGACAGCTTTAAAAATGAAAAAGAAAATAAAAATAAATATAATATATATATATATAAATATATATATATATATATATAATTTTATACTGAATCTTTTAATTAAATTTATGAATTTATTTTAATTAAATAAATAAAATGCACGTCACGGAGGATACAACAAATTTACTGGGATTATGTTCTCGAAATTTTACATAAAACAGATCTCACTGCGAGGAAACCTGCGACGGTGCGACAAAATCAAAATTCTTGGACCGAAAATTCCAGATGCATTTGACCTAAAAAAAGGACAGTTTTTTATATATATATATTATAAATACATAAAAGTAAACTTTTTATGAATCTCATGAATTTAAATTCATTTGAATTTATTTTAACTTAAAAATCAATAAAAATGCACATCACAGAGGATACAACGAAATTTATTGGGATAATGTCTCAAAATCTTACATAAAACAGATCTCACTGCGAGGAAATCTGCGGCGGTGAAACAAAATCAAAATTCTTGGACCGAAAATTACGGATGCATTTGGCCGAAAAACCGAAAAGGTCAGTTTAGAAAAAAATATAAATAAATTTTATTATATAATATATATATTTAATGAATATATGAATTTAATATTATATATAATTTATTATTCCACCTTTTAATTAATTTCATGAATTTACTTTAAATAAAAAAAATGCACATCACGGAGAATACGACAAACTTACTGGGATCATGTCCTCGAAATCTTACATAAAACAGATCTCACTGCGAGGAAACCTGCGACGGTGAAACAAAATCAAAATTCTTGGACCGAAAACACTGGATGCATTTGGCCGAAAACCGAAACAGACAGTTTAAAAAAAAAAAAAATGTTTTTTAATATAGAATATTTTATTAAAAACTTTTTAACGAATCGCATGAATTTAAATGACTATGAATTTATTTTAAATTAATTAAATAAAATGCACATCACGGAGGATACGAGTTTACTGGGATTATGTCCTCGAAATTTTACATAAACCAGATCTCACTGCGAGGAAATCTGCGGCGGTGCAACAAACTCAAAATTCCTGGACCGAAAATTCCGGATGCATTTGGCCGAAAAGGACAAATTTTTTTTTTTTTTTTCATAAAAACATTTTTTTAAATACATATATATATATAATATTGTATTCAACTTTTTCATGAATCTCATGAATTTAAAGGAATATAAATTTATTTTCAGCTCCTTTTCGGCCAATAGGCTGCTTTCACACTGAGTAGTTTTTGCAGCGTATCTGCGTTGAAAAAAAAAAAAAATGCATCCCTTTAAATTCATTGTAAGTCCTTGCGTTAGTCCGCCGCACTTCCCTCGCTGTATTTAGGCTCCACCCACACCGGGGGGGGGGGGGGGTAATAATGCTGTTAATGTTATCTGTATAAAGTCACATTAAAAACGTGACTTTTTCGGGGTCGTTTAGCGTTTTTATTAGCGCTTAGCCGCGTTTGTGCTTTTTAGAGTTTTTTTTTTAACCAAAAAAAAAAAAAAATTTTTGTCAAAAAAAAATTCCAAAAATGCTGATTTACTGCATTAGAGCGTTTTTCCAGCTAAAAAAAAACTCCTCTAGAACCCGCTAGTTCTAGGTTTTTCCATCCAATAATCGTTGATTCCAGTCTGTGTGTGTATGGACACCGAGGAGAACATGCCGGGGGGGGGTTAATGGAGGAAGAAAAAACCGTCAAAAGCCAAAACCAGCCGCTGTAAAACCGTCTCGCGTGCGTGAGGACTAAAAAAATCCCACTTGCCGAATTTTCAGCGCATATTTGGCCAGGAGGAAAAAAAAAAAAAAGTGCCCCTCCCCCACTGAGGCCTGGCTCACACTGATGCGTTTATCTAGTATCTGGACGCCAGCAGAGGTACAAGGAGAACTCAAAACTGCGTCAACAACGCACACAAAGCGCAGTTCTTGCGTCTTCTATGTAGTTCCAGTGAAGTCTATTGGACTAAAAACGCAAACTGCTGCGGGAAAAGAATTCCGCGACCAACTCCGAAACCCGCGTCCGCAAGGAAACGCCGTGATGTGAATGCCGTCTACAGGAAGTCACCACAATTGGCGCGGTCTGCGGTCCTGCAAAACACAAAAAAAAAAACAAAACAAACAAAAAAACAAAACCGCACAGACGCGCCCATTGGAGTCCATTTTATTTTAGCTAATACACGGGTTGAATCCCGAACGATTTTTCTATCCGAAAATCGGAAACGTCGTTCGCTCGGTAATCCGATGGCGCCATCAATGATTACGGAAATCGTCCGACCGAGTCATAAAGTTCTCCCCGTATAACAGGCGAAGATTCTGCTCCTTCCAGGTCACGGCTCGCGCGCAGATTCGTTTTGGAAAAAACGATCGAATCCAGAAAGAATTTTCTTTCGTAAATCTCTTCTAAGATTTTTTGTTTGAATTTCGCACCATTAGTGGGTCATAGAAACGGCCGATAATTCGAGTGACCATTAAGGCCGGCCATTCACGGGTCGAAATGCGGTTTGACCATCATGGAGTCGAAAATAGGTTGTTTTTCACAAATTTTCCAACATGCCCGATCACATTTCAGCGCTGTTGCACTTTATATGACAATTGCGCGGTCATGCGACACTGCACCCAGATGACATTTTTATCATTTTTCCATGTAGAGATTTTTTTTGCTGGGATTTATTCCCCGCTGGGGGTTACTTTTTTTGCGCTATAAACAAAAAAAAAGAGCAAAATGTTTGCAAACAGGTAACTTCTCCTTCACTGATGTGCGTTGATGAGCTGCACCGATAGGTGCACCGATGGGCACAGGTGGGCGGCACTGATGGGCACAGGTGGGCGGCACTGATGGGCACAGGTGGGCGGCACTGATGGGCACCACTGATGGGCACAGGTGGGCGGCACTGATGGGCACCACTGATGGGCGGCACTGATGGGCACCTGATGGGCACAGGTGGGAGGCACTGATGGGCATCACTGCAGGGCACAGGTGGGCAGCATGCAGGGCACTATTGATGGGCACAGCACTGTAGGGCACAGGTGGGCGGCACTGTAGGGCACAGGTGGGTGGCACTGTAGGGCACCACTGCAGGGCACAGGTGGGCGGCACAGATGGGCACCGCTGCTGGGCACAGGTGGGCGGCACAGATGGGCACCGCTGATGGGCAGCACTGATGGGCACAGGTGGGCGGCACTGATGGGCACCATTGATGGGCACAGGTGGGCGGCACTGTAGGGCACAGGTGGGTGGCACTGATGGGCACATGTGGGTGGCACTGATGGGCACAGGTGGGCGGCACTGATGGGCACCACTGATGGGCACAGATGGGCGGGACTGTAGGGCACAGATGGGTGGCACTGTGGGGCGGAACTGCAGGGCACAGGTGGGCGGCACAGATGGGCACCGCTGCTGGGCACAGGTGGGCGGACAGGGCACCGCTGATGGGCAGCACTGATGGGCACAGGTGGGCGGCACTGATGGGCACCATTGATGGGCACAGGTGGGCGGCACTGTAGGGCACAGGTGGGTGGCACTGATGGGCACAGGTGGGCGGCACTGATGGGCACAGGTGGGCGGCACTGATGGGCACCACTGATGGGCACAGATGGGCGGGACTGTAGGGCACAGATGGGTGGCACTGTGGGGCGGAACTGCTGGGCACCACTGATGGGCACCACTGATGAGCACAGGTGGGCAGCACTGATGATCAGTGCCGATTCCTTCTCTAACAATTGCCGCTTCTCAGCAGTACCTCCCTCAGGCTGCGATGTCAGGAAAGTGCAGCCGATAACCTGCAACTGATTTACCCGGAGATCTCCTCTGTCATTGGACACGGCTGATCACGTGGTATAAGGCCGCTGTGATTGGCCGTTTATAGTATGACGTGATCAGCCGTGTCCGTAGGACACAGTGATCACTGTTGGCGCCGGGTGCGCTCCATTGGGGGCGCGTGTTCTGGAACGACTTCCACGGACGTCGTCCCAGAACCAGATAACAGCGCAGTCGCCGTCCTTCGGCCAGAGCGGTTGGGAAGGTTAAATACGATCGATCAATAAAAATGTGTGCAAACTGAAAGTCACGAAAGCTCCCCAACGGGGGCTTCTATAAAAAAAGAAGATTAATAATTAAAAAAAAAAAAAAAATTCTAAAATAAAAATGGTAAAAAATTAAAAAAATAAAAAATTGTAAAATAAATACAGTAAAAAATGATAAAAAAAATTATCTTGTAAAAAATAAAAAAAATTAAAAAAGTAGAAAATAATTTAATATTGTAAAATAATTATGGTAAAAAAAAAAAAAATCTTGTAAAAAATAAGGTAAAAAATAAAAAAATCTTGTAAAAAATAAAATAAGGTAAAAAATATTGTAAAAAATAAATGGTAAAAAATATTGTAAAAAATGAAAAAAAAAAAAAAAAAAACTTAAAGTAAAAAAAAGTTTGTAAAATAAATATAAAAAGGGCAAAAAAATTTAAAAAATAATATTGTAAAAATAAATAAATTGTAAAAAAAAAAAAAAAAAAAAAAAAAAAAAAACTATGAAATGTGTTTTAAAAAAAAATTGTAAAAAAGAATATTTATAATGTAAAAAAATCCTTGCGGAATTACCAGGATCACAAAGGTTGCACTTGCGACCGTGCCCTGGTGTTCTGCCGCTGGGCTGGGAGGGAAAGACCCCGGCCGGGGGGGTAAAGGGGTCCCTTCATGGTTTCTTCTACCGGGCGAAGGTTCTAGAGACATCTTTTAGGGGCATAAAGATTGCGGCCAGACCTATTGCAGGAATTATCAGATATCAGGGACTGGTGAAAGCCCCCCTGGACTCCAGGTATTGCCCTGTGGACTGGTACCCATGCCAAGCATCACCACCCCATGCAGGTCCCAGAGCTGGGACAGACAGCTGAGTGTAGGGGGGAGGGGGGGGGTTGTCTTGGCCCCGTAGTTCCCATCATACCTGTAATACACCCCGACGTGTCCTTCTTCAATTTTGTGGATGGCGGAGAAGAGAGCAGCTGCAGTCAGTGCGACCCCCAGAGCCGCCAGAGCGCCGACATGGGACATCCTCAGGGTGCTGCAAGACACAGAGGACACTGAAGAGTACTGAGAATATAAGAGGCAGAGGAGTCTATATACTGCTACTGGTGTATACAGGAGATACAATGTATCCATTCACACCGCATCCATTCACACTGATCCATTCACACCGCATCCATTCACACCGCATCCATTCACACCTGCATCCATTCACACCGCATCCATTCACACCGCATCCATTCACACCGCATCCATTCACACTGATCCATTCACGCATGATCCATTCACGCATCCATTCACACCGCATCCATTCACACCGCATCCATTCACACCGCATCCATTCACACTGATCCATTCACACTGATCCATTCACACCGCATCCATTCACACCGCATCCATTCACACCGCATCCATTCACACCGCATCCATTCACACCGCATCCATTCACACCGCATCCATTCACACCGCATCCATTCACACCGCATCCATTCACGCTGATCCATTCATTCACCGCTGATCCATTCACACCGCTGATCCATTCACGCATCCCGCATCCATTCACACCGCATCCATTCACACCGCATCCATTCACACCGCATCCATTCACACCGCATCCATTCACACCGCATCCATTCACACCGCATCCATTCACACCGCATCCATTCACACCGCATCCATTCAGTACTTGTCATGTCACCTCTTAACAAAACATGAACCCCCCACCCCCCCTCCCACCTCTGTGGGGGATCAGCTGACCCCGCCCCCACACGGCCGATGCGGTGGTCCAGGAATCTTCTTTATTCCTTAGGGCCTCCACAGAGGATCGGAGCCATTCTGATTGGTCAGAGTAGTCACATGACAGAACCGAATCTCTTCTGGATTAGGAGCCAAGTTTTCAAACTGCTGGACCACTGCAGCAGCTTCGTGGGTAATGACGGCCAATGACCTGCGACCGGAAGGGGGGGGGGGGGGGCAGCAGTTGGGGGTGTACATATGCTGCAGCAGGAATTATACCCCTCCCCCAATGCATTCAGGGGGCACTACCTGGCTGAACGGGACCCATACCAGTGAATCCGGCATCCAATGCATGCTACTGTGGGGTTCAAAGCAGGTGGTGATGGGCAACGCGCCCCCCCCCCCCCCCCCCGCTGCCTGTCAAATGCTCTCTGAAGAGCGATCCAAACTTGAACCGCTCTTCAGAGCACACGTGTGTATTCTATCTTTGCAGCACGTGAGGGCCCCTTCCTCGGTGAGGGCCCCTTCACACTGAACCCGCTTTCTGAAAAGGAATCCGAATTCACTTCGCTCTTCAGAGAGCATTTGACAGGCAGCAGGAAGTCGTTGGGCTGCCTCCTCACCGCCCGCCTTACACCCCGCAGTGCTGCACCGCATGCTGGAGTCACTGGAACGGGTCGCAGGCAGTGAGCAGCAGGCACTGTATTGTCTCCTCATCACCCGCTTTACACCCCTTGATGCCCCCTGGGGCGCTGCAGCCGCATGCACTGTATGTGGGGGTGGGGAGACGTGCAGAGCTGCTGCTATGACCCGGGGGTATGAATGCTGCCACAGCCATGAAGCCGAGCTGCACGACCACAGCATGTGTACACCCCCGACCGCCGCTGACTCTGCACCTGAAGAAGGTGGTGGCTGGAGGGCGAGAAAAGTACAGCTCAACAGCAGAGATTTGTCGCCCTCCAAATGCTGGTGTGAACAGGTCCTCAGGGATCTTACATTTGATTTAACTACACAACATTAAAACACACATTTCTGATGCTTCTGTGATGCTTGGAAAATGCCGAGTGTGTGCGCTGAGTTTCCATTTGCTTTAGTAGTAACCCCCAGCTCTGCTGTCCCCCCCCCTCAGTAGTAACCCCCAGCTCTGCTGATCCCCAGCTCAGTAGTAGCCCCCAGCTCAGTAGTAGCCCCCAGCTCAGTAGTAGCCCCCAGCTCAGTAGTAGCCCCCAGCTCTGCTGATCTCCCGCTCAGTAGTAACCCCCAGCTCTGCTGATCCCCCCGCTCAGTAGTAACCCCCAGCTCTGCTGATCCCCCCGCTCAGTAGTAACCCCCAGCTGCTGCTGATAACCCCCAGCTCTGCGATCCCCCCGCTCAGTAGTAACCCCCCAGCTCTGCTGATCCCCCCGCTCAGTAGTAACCCCCAGCTCTGCTGATCCCCCCCCGCTCAGTAGTAACCCCCAGCTCTGCTGATCCCCCCGCTCAGTAGTAACCCCCAGCTCTGCTGATCCCCCCGCTCAGTAGTAACCCCCAGCTCTGCTGATCCATCCGCTCAGTAGTAATCCCCAGCTCTGCTGATCCCCCCCGCTCAGTAGTAACCCCCAGCTCTGCTGATCCCCCCGCTCAGTAGTAACCCCCAGATCTGCTGATCCCCCCGCTCAGTAGTAACCCCCAGCTCTGCTGATCCCCCCGCTCAGTAGTAACCTCCAATTCTGCTGATTCCCTCAGTAGTATCCCCCAGCTCTATTGACTCCTTCCCTCTCCTCAGTAATACCCCTGCTCAGTAGTAACCCCCAGCTCTGCTGATCCCCCCCCCCTCAGTAGTAACCTCCAATTCGCTGATCCCCCCCCCTCAGTAGTATCCCCCAGCTCTACTGACTCCCTCCCTCTCCTCAGTAATACCCCTGCTCAGTAGTAACCCCCTGGTTTGCTGATCCTCCTCTCTCTCTACAGTCTCCTCTCACATCAGACTATATAGCTGCCATGCTGTGCACTACGTTTGACATCTATTTCCTCCTATTCTGCTCCTCCAGCTCTGCTGATCCCCCCCGCTCAGTCCTCTCTCTCCACAACACCAAAGCGTTCTCATGTCGCACATCACGTGTGCCATCTGCTAGTTGCTCCGCTCATGTCCGAACCCCGCTCACCTTCCTGCCGCTCCACGCTGCTCACCAGATGTGACACTCCCAGAATATAGACACATGAACCCGGAAGTGACTGCTGAAGTCTTTCCGGTTGACTTGTTGGTTTCCCAGTGCATCCTGGGATATCTCATACCTGTAATACCTCCAAAACAAAGCGAAGCTAAAGCGGAATAAAAGCCCCTCAAATGCTGCAGGTGAGCTTTGTCATAGACTTCTATGGAGGCTTGGGAGACGCTCTGAAGTGCCAAGAAAGCGACACGAGGGATACTTTTTGCAGCAAAGCAACAGGAATGTAAGGTGACCATTTTATTTAGTGACGGGCTTTGCTAGGCGTTCAGGCCGGGTTCACACGGATGTGGAATTCTCAGCGTTTTCTGTGCGAATTCACCGCATCAGAATCGCACCCCATTCATGCGAACCGCTGCGGGTGTGTATGTTAAGTTAACCACTTCCCATCCGGCCGCTATATATAAAACGGCCAGACGGTGGCAGTGCAGGGGCGGGTTGCCCTTCATAAACGGCGCCCACCATTTTGGACTGTGCGCGCTCCCCGGAAGTGCGCGGCACCTCCATCCAGTGCCTGCTGTGTCCGATCGCTGTACAGGACCTCTGTGTGAGGTCCCGATCATGTGATCTCTGATTGGCCAATCAGTGATCCTATGAATAGGTGTAAACAAGATGTCACTTCTGACATTGCTTACTACGTGTGAAATCTGTGAATGATCACAGAGATCACATGGTACAGGGCTATTCACAACAGCCTTGTACCATGTGACAACCTGTGACCAATCACAGAAATACTGAGTGAGCTGTGATTGGTCACAGTTTGTCACATGGTACAAGGCTGTTGTGAATGGCCCTGTACCATGTGATCTCTGTGATCATTCACAGATTTCACACACAGTAAGCAATGACAGAAGTGACATCTTGCTTACACCTATTCATGTGATCACTGATTGGCCAATCAGAGATCACATGATCGGGACCTCACACAGAGGTCCCGTACGACGATCGGTGTTCTACTGTGTCCAGAAAGCGTGCACAAGCAGGGGGCGGGGAGGTTGTTTATAAATGGCCACCCGCTCCTGATCACAGGGAGCGCACAAGCTGGGAGCGGGGGGCCGTTTATAAACAGCCACCCGCCCCTGCACTGCCACCATCCGGCCGTTTATATACAACGTCCGGATGGGAGGTGGTTAAAGAGATTTCCTGATTCAACGGGTCTGGCAGTAATCAGCCCTGGGTGTGGCAATGAAATTTAACTTCAGCTTTCCAAAAAATGTGGTTAATCCCAGTTCCTAATTCCCCCACTGACACCAATGATGGGGCACAATTCCTTCCAATGACACCAACGATGGTGCGCAATTCTTCCCAGTGACACCAACGATGGGGCACTACCCAGTGACACCAACGATGGGGCACTATTCTTCCCAGTGACACCAACGATGGGGCACTATTCTTCCCAGTGACACCAACGATGGGGCACTATTCTTCCCAGTGACACCAACGATGGGGCATGGTTTATTCTCGCTGACGTCAGGACCTTTTTTACTCCCAATGTCCACAGTCCGGCCCCCCTAAAGTCTGAAGGACACTAAACTGGCCCTTTGTTTAGAAAGTATGGAGACCCCTTCCCTACGGCCTCTGCTTATATATGATTGGTCGTTTATATACATGGGCCGGACGGGAAGTGGTTAATAAAAGCGCATTCAATGCCACATTGGAAGCATGTGTAACCGAGGCCTAGTGGCGTGTTCTGTGGTATGAATTGGGACGTGGATCACGGATCTGCCCGTCTGGTTCATTCTGAGTTTGCAGACCTCAGCCTAGTATACATCTGTTGGGTGGATCAGGTAAGTCTTTACAATACAGGAAATACTTGTTCCGGCTCCACGTCTTCCTCTCGGCTCGCGGGGAATCAATAATGTAGTAAAATTACATTTGGTCGCACAGCGGCCTGGGAAAAGGGAAACTTGTTGACACTAAATCAGAGGCGCTGAGCCGGAGCGTCTGCACCTCCCGCCCTCCTCGCCGGCCCCGTGATTGCTATATGCCGAGAGAACTCCGGAAATCAATATTGGAGGCGTCAGTTCCTATCGATCATCCAACAAATGAATCAGGCGACTGATTTACGAGCGCCGGGCGGCTCGCTATAACTCGCGGTTCTGTCACTCGGCTGTTGTGTTCTTTTCGTGGCGCGCCGCCTAAGTGTTATTCGCTCTGACAAACCTCGATGGGATGCAGACGGGTAATGTCCATACCGATGACACCGCCGGAGGAGCGCAGTCTGCCATGACACCGCGGGCGAGTCACATCAGTGTATAGGGAAGAGCGCCGCCGGAGGAGCGCAATCTGCCACGATACCGCAGGAGAATCACATCATCATATAGGGAGGAGCGCAATCTGCCACGACACCGCGGGCGAGTCACATCATCATCATATAGGGTAGAGCACCGCCGGAGGAGCGCAGTCTGCCACGATACCGCGGGCGAGTCACATCATCATATAGGGTAGAGCACTGCCGGAGGAGCGCAGTCCGCCATGACACCGCGGGCGAGTCACATCATCATATAGGGTAGAGCACGCCGGAGGAGCGCGCAGTCCGCCATGACACCGCGGGCGAGTCACATCGTAATGGGAAGAGCGCCACCAGAGGAGCGCAGTCTTCCACGACACCGAAGGTGAGTCACATCAGTGTATAGGGAAGAGCACCGCCGGAGGAGCGCAGTCTGCCATGATACCGCGGGCGAGTCACATCATCATACAAGGAAGAGCGCCACCAGAGGAGCGCAGTCTGCCATGACACCGTGGCTGAGTTACATCATCTTATATGGAAGCGCGCCAACAGAGGAGCGCAGTCCGCCATGACACCGCGGGCGAGTCACATCATCATATAGGGAAGAGCGCCGCCGGAGGAGCGTAGTCCGCCATGACACCGCGGGCGAGTCACATCACTGTATAGGGAAGAACGCCACCGGAGGAGCACAGTCTGCCATGACACCCGCGGGCGAGTCACATCGTAATGGGAAGAGCGCCACCAGAGGAGCGCCAGTCTTCCACGACACCGCGGGCAAGTCACATCATCATACAGGGAAGAGCGCCGTCGGAGGAGCGCAGTCTGCCATGACACCGCGGGCGAGTCACATCATCATACAAGGAAGAGCGCCACCAGAGGAGCGCAGTCTGCCATGACACCGTGGCTGAGTTACATCATCTTATATGGAAGCGCGCCAACAGAGGAGCGCAGTCTGCCATGACACCCGCGGGTGAGTCACATGCGCATATAGGAAAGAGCACCACCAGAGGAGCGCAGTCTGCCACGACACCGCGGACGAGTCACACATCATCGTATAGGGAAGAGCGCGGCCGGAGGAGCGTAGTCCGCCATGACACCACGGGTGAGTCACATCATCGTATAGGGAAGAGCGCCGCCGGAGGAGCGCAGTCTGCCATGACACCTGCGGGCGAGTCATCCTACAGGGAAAAGCGCCGCCGGAGGAGCGCAGTCTGCCATGACACCGCATTTGTGGCAATGCATGCTGGGCTCTGTACGCATGGGCGTCGGCTTGTAGAAGAGGCGTGTACCGCCAGCTTTGACTGTTCTTTCTGCGCAGTGCTGTTGAGGCTTTTCAGGTTTGTGCGTGACATACCCCGCGTCCCATGGAGGGAAGCCAATCAACGCCATCCCGCCAGTCGCACGCATATATGCGCTCTTGGGGGTGGGCCTTAACGCCAACAGGGGTACCCCCTAAAAAAAAAGTGTGCGCCCCTGGAACAGTTACTGGCCCCTAACAGAAAGCTCCCGATCTCTACTTGCTACAGCACAGCGGCTAAATGGTTAACACTTCCGCCTGGCAGTACTCGGGTCATTGGTTCCCAACCACAGCACCACCTGCCTGGAGTTTGCGTGTTCTCCCTGTGCCTGTGTGGGTACTCCGGTTACCTCCCACACGCCAAAGTCATGCTGGGAGGTGAATTGGCTCTTGTCTAAATTGTCCCTAGTATGTGTATGAATGCAAGTTGGGGACCTTCGATTGTACGCTCCTCGGGGGCGGGAACTGATGTGAATGTACAATATATATGTAAAGCGCTGTGTAAATTGATGGCGATATATAACTACCTAAAAAAAAAAATCATGTGATAGCCAATCACAGCAGTCATGTGATCACAAACCCCGCCCCCGAAATAAAAAAAACTACTTAAAAAGGGCCAGGAGGCAATTCCCATGGGATGCCTCATGTGCGAGAAATGCACAAAAGAAGCCCCTGACCCCTTCTGCAAAATCACGCTTCCACCATGATGATGCTGCGGCACCACGCGTGAAACCGCGCACTTGAGGAAATGCGTAGGGGTGCCAATAACCGCGTGACGAGCAGGCCTTCTGCTGACACCGTTGTGTAAATATCAGCAGAAAATTACTTAGACCCCCAAATATTATATATAAGCAGACCGGAGGGAAGGGGTCTCCAAACTCTCTAAACAAAGGGCCAGTTTAGTGTCCTTCAGACTTTAGGGGGGACGCAAGGAATAAAAAAAGGTCCTGACGTCAGTGAGAATAAAAACCAGAATTGCCCCATTGTTGGTGTCACTGGGAAGAATTTGCACCCCATCATTGGTGTCGTTGGAATTGCACCCCATCATTGGTGTCACTGGGAGTGGGAACAGTGTCCTGACCATCGTTGGTGTCACTGGGAAGAATTGCACCCCATCATTAGTGTCGTTGGAATTGTGCCCCATCATTGGTGTCACTGGGAGGAATAGCGCCGCATAATTGGTGTCACTGGGAGGAATTGCACCCCATCATTGGTATCAATGTAATTGTGCCCCATCATTGGTGTAAGTGGGAAGAATTGCACCCCATCATTGGTGTCGTTGGAATTGCACCCCATCATTGGTGTCGTTGGAATTGCACCCCATCATTGGTGTCGTTGGAATTGCACCCCATCATTGGTGTCGTTGGAATTGCACCCCATCATTGGTGTCGTTGGAATTGCACCCCATCATTGGTGTCGTTGGAATTGCACCCATCATTGGTGTCGTTGGAATTGCACCCAATCATTGGTGTCGTTGAAATTGCACCCCTTCATTGGTGTCGTTGAAATTGCACCCCTTCATTGGTGTAAGTGGGAAGAATTGCACCCCATCATTAGTGTCATTGGAATTGCGCCCCTTCATTGGTGTAAGTGGGGGAATTATGAACTGGGATTAACCACATTTTTTTGGAAAGCTGAAGTTAAATTTCATTGGCCACACCCAGGCCTGATTACTGCCAGACCCGCTGAATCAAGAAATCATTTAAAATAGAAGTTGTCTGACAAAGTGAAGCACACCAATAGATCTCAAAAAGCAACACATCATGCTGCCATCTAAAGGAATTCAAGAACAGATGAGAAACAAAGTCATTGGCATGTATCAGTCTGGAAAGGGTTACAAAGCCATTTCTAAGGCCTTGGGACTCCAGTGAACCGCGGTGAGAGCCATTTTCCACAAAATGGAGAGAACTTGGACTAGTGGGGAACGTTCCCAGGACTGGCCGGCCAACCAAAATGACTCCAAGAGCACAACGGCGACTCCTCCAGGAGGTCATAAAAGAACCCAGAACAACATCTAAGGAACTGCAGGTCTCACTTGCCTCAGGTAAGGTCAGGGATTCAATAAGAAAGAGACCGGGCAAACATGGCCACCATGGGAGAGGTCCAAGGCCAAAGCCACCGGTGACCAAAAAGAACACAAAGGCTCGTCTCACATTTGCCAAATAACATCTTGATTGTCCCAAAGACTTCTGGGCAAATATTCTGTGGACTGATGAGACAAAAGCTGAACTTTTTGGAAGGCGTGCGTCCCGTTACATCCTGATGTAAAACCATCATCCCAACTGTGAAACATGGTGGTGGTAGTGTGATGGTCTGGGTTCAGGACGTCTCGCCATGATTGATGGAACCGTGAATTCTGCGCTCTACCAGAAAATCCTGAAGGAGAATGTCCGGCCATCAGTCCTGACCTCCTCAAGCTCACGCACACTCGGGTTACGCAGCAGGACATCGATCCCACACGCACCAACAAGTCCCACCTCTGAATGGCTCGAAAAAAAAAAACAAAATGAAGGTTTCGGATCGGCCGAGTCAAAGTCCGGACTTAAATCCGATGGAGATGCTGTGGCGTGACCTTCATCAGGCCGTCCATGCTGGGAAACCCTCCAATGGGGCTGAATGAAAACAATTCTGCAAAGAAGAGCGGCCGTTTTCACACAGGGCCTAAGGCTCTTTCCCCCTTAAATAAAGGAAATCATCATTTAAAAAAATTGCATTTTGTATTCCTCGGTTATCTTTGTGTAATATTAACGTTTGTTGGATGATCTGAAATATAGAAAAGTGTGAAAATATATGCAAAAAAAATAAAATCAGGACGGGGGCAATTACTATTCCACAGCGGCTGTAGAGTCAAGAGTGCCGGCGTTCACTTGGTGCTGACCCATCAGGGGTACGTAACATGAAAGATGGAGGAGCGGCAGGTACGTAACATGGAAGTTGGGAGGAGCGGCAGGGTACGTAACATGGAAGAGTGGAGGCAGCGGCAGGGTACGTAAACATGGAAGATGGGGAGGAGCGGCAGGGTACGTAACATGGAAGATGGAGGAGCGGCAGGGTACGTAAACATGGAATGATGGAGGTAGCGGCCAGGGTACGGGGGAGCGGCAGGGTAAGGGTACGTAACATAGAAGATGGAGGAGGGGCAGGGTCCGGTACGGGGAGCGGCAGCGGCAGGAGGAGATCAGTGCGGGTTTGCAGAGGATTTTAGTTTTGGCAGAAAGTTTGTCTTTCTGATGTGTAAAATGTCCAGATGGCTCGTGCACAGCTATTGCTGGCATCTTCAGCCCCGATGCCCAACCTGCGGGCCCTTGGGTGTTCGAAGTGTGGCCCCCTGAGCCCAGCAGAGGTTTGTAGAAGGGCCATAAATAGAAATCTCTCAGTCTCAGGTCACCCCTCCCTGGTCTCTGTCTTCCTCCTACAGCACGACTTCAGCCTCCAACTACTGGTCAGGTCTGAGCATTCCTCTGGTAAGTCTCCAGTCGTAGGAGTGACCCTCCCCCCACCAATACCAACCTACCCGACCACTTACAGTCCAACCTCCACAGGAACCACCAGAGCTGCCCTCCAAAACCTCACTAGTGGCTTACTATTGTGGCACCTCCACATCTGCACACACTCTGCCCAATCCCTCCCCATGACACCCCTCTGGAGCGCTCTCCATCCCTCTGGAACTCACTACCTTCCCCGATCATGTTCTCGGCGTATACCCATCACTCTGTGATCACCTCATCACCCTCTTCAGTTCGCGGAAGACAAATCCCACACCTTCACCTAATGACTGAGCTTTACTTCTCCCTCAGCCCATCCCCCAAAAGGGAATTTCCTTTATATTCATGCTCCCCCCCCTCCCTTCATCAAAAATGTTGGTGCTGTAGATCCCTTAATAATAGTTTATGGGGGAAGTCTTCTTTTTTTATTTAAAAAAAAAATAGATATTTACACCCTCCCCTCCCCCCACTCCCCCAAGCAAGCCTGCTTTGTAAAACCCCCATCAACACCCTCTCCCCCAAAATCCTCACCGGGTCTTCTCCAAATTTTACCCCCCTATCCCCTCCCCCCCCCCCCCCCCCCCCCTCCCCCTCCCCGCCCACGGGATTGCCAAACCCTTCCAAAACAAGATTGACGCCCAAACCGTAAGGACATCACCAATACTCAATTTAAAAACCCCCCCCAGCCCCCCCTCCTCCATCAAAACCCCCCAAATCTCCCCTCCTCGGAAACCCCGCAACTTTCCCCTTTCCCCCCACCAAAACCTAAAGTTTCCCCCCACATACAACCTTTCCCCAAAAACTCCCCCCTTCAGCCTTTCCACCATTGGGGAGGGCAAAAATAAAAGGGCTTCTCAGAAACCCCCCTCACCCCCCTTGCCCCCCTTTACCCGTCCCCCACACAACTTTCCCCCCGGTTTACCCCTTTCCCCCTTTCCCACGCTCCCTCACCCCCAACTTCAAAACTTTCCTCACCCCTGGCCATTTCCCCCCCCCCCCTTTAAAAACCGCGCACATCACCCCCATACTCAAAAAACCCTCCCTTTGGGCCCCACCCACCTGAACAACCTCCAAACCCCTCTCCCTGCTTAAATTTTTTTCCAACTCCCTTTAGGGGCCTCGGTTTTACACCCGCCAAATCCCACCTCACGATAACAACCTCCCGATCCCCCACGTCCGGGTTCCGTTTCCCCCACACTCCCCCGAAACCCCCTACATCACCGAAACCGCCCCACACCCCACCGAAAAAAGCCCTTTTCCTCCCCCAAAATCCCACCCAAAACCGCCCCAACCCCAAAGCCCCCAAAAAAGGCCAAAACCCCCCCAAAATCAGTGCTCCAAATCCTCACCCTCTGCCCGGGCCCCCAACAGGTTCCCCCCCACCCTCCCCCCTCCTTAAAAAACTCACTCCCTGGGGTCAGAGATTCCCCGGGTCTCTCCTGCTCCATCCTAAACCCCCCGTCACAAGCTCTTTCTCCTCTCTCCCTCCCCCCTTGGGGGTGGGGGGGGGGGGGGGGGGGGGGGGGGGGGGGGGGCAGCTCTCCCGGGCCCCCCCTCCCTTTTCCATCCACACCTCCTCCCTTGGCCAAAATGATTCCCTCCACGGCTTTTAACTATCACCTCTATGCCGGGGAAAAACAAAAAACTAAACTCTCTACCCCCTTCCTCCCCCCCCCACCCCCCCCCCCCCCCACCCCCCCGTCCCCCCCCCCAACCCCCTCGAACTAAA